>JAJPUD010002732.1:25158-134677 GCA_023553655.1 Myrmecobius fasciatus
CTCAGCTATGAGTGTGATCCCCTGCTGGATCTCTCAGCTATGGGTGTCATCCCCTGCTGGATCTCTCAGCTGTGTGTGATCCCCTGCTGGATCTCTCAGCTGTGTGTGATCCCCTGCTGGATCTTTCAACTATAGGTGTCATTCCTTGCTGGATCTCTCAGCTGTAAGTGTGATCTCCTGCCGGATCTCTCAGCTGTGAGTGTGATAATCTACTGCATGTAAAACTATGACCCTTTCCCTGCCAATGATGGTTCGTTGATGACCAAACATCACAGGCCCCTTCGCTGGTAGTTTTTCTAAACCAAAGAGGTGTCCCTTGCCAACGTAATAATGTCTATGTGAATTCTGACCCTTCCAAGCCCAAGCCCCAGGAAGAGTGGCCGGGCCTGTCCTTCCTTAACTCAGGAACAAGCTACCTCCCTTGTGTGAAGCTAGGAGCACACAGAGACAATGTTGCCCCTCAAGACCAGACAAGCCTGGAGTCCACAATGTGGCAGCAGCCCTTTGTGAGAGCCACAAACCTCTGAGAACCATTGGGGACTAATCCAGTCTCTGCCACTTCCTACCTGCAGGGAGCTGGGGGAAAGCATTTTATTGATATAGGTCTCCATTTCTTTCTGTGAAAGGAGATAGTTGGGTAGAAGCTCTAAACCTACTGCCCCCCCAACACTGTAGATCCGTTTCCTCATTTGTAAAATGAGGCGGTTGGAATAAATTATCTCAAAAATCCCTTTCAATCCAAAACAATCCCAACAAACTTTGGATAGAGAACACCATCCGCATCCAGAAAGAGAACTATGGAAATTGAATGTAAATCAACACATGCTATGTTCATTTCTTTTTTTTGTTTGTTTTTTCCTTCTGTCATGTTTTTACCTTTTGTTCTGATTTTTCCTTCCCAACATGATTCATAAAGAAATGTTAATGTAAAATAGTTAATAAACATGTAAAAAAAAAATAAAACATACATTTGAAGGAGGAAGAAAGTGGAAGAGGAGAGACAGTAAGGGTAAAGTGGAGGGGGAGAGAGAAAGAGACAGACAGCCAGAGAGGAGAGATGCTGAAGATGCTAGAGATTCTTGGAAGTCAAAAATAAGCACAGAGGGATGGAAAATAAGATATTAGTCTTGAGGATCTTCCTCAAATGGAGGTTGAAGGGCTCACTGCTCCACCTTCTAATCAGAAAGAGAAAGTACTGATGAGGCAGAAGTACCATGTTTGATTCAATCTGGTAGGATGATGAGATTTCCCAGTGATGAGATTTCTGGGGCTTGGTAGAAAAATCCAAGAAGTCCAAAGTAGAATGCTCTTTAGAGTTAGTTAAGATTAAATCAATTAAGTCAAGAAGGGCTTATTAGATTCTATGTTCTAGACTCTGCTAAAGTGCTAGAAACACAAATACAAGCAAAAATTTCCTTGTCCTTGAGAATCCCTGGGATTCTGTATTGGTAAAAGCACCAGGCTTGAAGAACTTGGGTTCAGATCCTGATGCTGCTCATGACAATTTTGGGGGGCCAATTTCTCTCTGGGCCTCTCCTTTTCCTCCTCTGTAAATAAGGGATTTAATGACTTCTGAGATCCCCTTTTATTCTAGGGTTCTGATTTTTTTTTTTACCTTTAGTTAGGAATTCATTTCTCTGGACTGCAGTTATGTAAAATAAATTGGTTGGACTAGATGACTCTCTCAGCTTGAAATTAGCGATTTGATCCTAGTGTCGTCCCCCCCAAGAATTTGTAATTTTACCATAGATACATCTCCCCTTAAATATTGGGGTTTCCCACTTGGCCCTCCTTTAAAATGCAAATAATTCTGGGAGGGGTGACATATCAATTTATTATAAGATACAAAAAATTAATTGAGCATTTCTCAACCTCATAGCATCTCAAGGTCTGAAAGGACCTCTGAGGCATCTAGCCCAACCTCCTTAGCACTTAAAACAGAATATGCTTGCCCAGGAATGTGTATTTGTAAAGCACCTACTATGCTCTGGACATAGTGATGGACATGGATGATAAAGACATAGGAGTGGAAGCTAAATTCACTGAGGTGCAAGTGGAAAAAAAAAATTAGCTAGAGCTATCAGGAGACTCCTCCCTACCCAGACAAACTTGGCCTACTCTGTCTTTTGTTGTCAGCTTTGCTTTATGATCTTTCCAAAGTCAGTTAATTCTAGCTGTCCATAAAAAGCATATTTTAATTTGAAATTTCCCATTCTGATCTAAACTTTCATCTCCTAAAAAGGACTCCATACTTCCTCCTCCTATGGCTCATGCTGGCTGGCCCCCAGAAGATGTTTGTTAAAAGCTCACAGCTGAAGGAGCCTTTGAGCTATTCCCTTGAGAAACTGAACTGCAAAAAGAATCCCAACTTCTATTTCAAGATTGGCATTATGCTAAAAGTAGACTCTCAGGTTTGGGAATGAGTTTTATTTTTATATTAATTTTTTAAAATTTTTATCATGAACTTAACAAACATGATCACTTCAATATTCAAAAAACAAAAAAGAGAACTATATACAATAGTGGAAATTTGGTTTTAAAGTTTCTTTGAGACTTTTTCATTAAAGGAAAATCTAAATTTAAAATGTTAATAAAACTTTGATACTTTTTTATGAATCTAATAAATGTCAACAAAGGAACGTGGTGGGTATGTGGGAAAACTAGGACACCAATATATTGCTGGTGCAATTGCAAAATGATTCAACAATTTTGGAGAAATTTGGAATTATGCTCAAAAGGCTATCAAACCCTTCCTACCCTTTGGTCCAGCAATGTCTCTACTGTATCCTAAAGAGATTAAAAAAGGGAAAATGACCCACCCACATATGCAAAAATGTTTGTGGCAGCCTTTCTTGTAGTTGCAAAGAACTGGAAACTTAGTGGATGCCCATCAGTTGCAGATTGGCTGAATAAGTTATGGTATATGAATGTTATAGAATATTATTGTTCTATAAGAAATGATTGGCAGGACAATTTCAGAGAGGCCTGGAGAGACTTGCATGAACTGATGCTGAGTGAAGTGAGCAGAACCAAGAGAATATTGAACATGGCAATAGCAAGATTATGTGATGATCAGCTGTGATGGACTTGGCTCTTTTCCACAATGAGATGATTCTCATTGAGGTCACTTCCAATAGACTTGTGACAGAAAGAGCCATCTGCATCCAGAGAGAATTATGGGGACTGGATATGGATCACAACATAGTATTTTCACCTTTTTTATTGTTCTTTGCCTGTTTTTTATGTTCTTTCTCATCTCTTTTTTCCTTTTTGATCTGATTTTTCTTGGGCAGCATGATAATTGTGGACATATGTATTGACACAGCAAGATAAGTGTGGAAATATGTATACATATATTCGACTTGTCAAGTATTTTAATATAATTAGCATGTAGTGGACTTCCTGCCATCTAGGGGAGGGGAAGGGACTAGGGAGAAAAATTTGTAATGGAAAGCTTTGTAAGGGTCAATGTTGAAGAACTACCCATACATATGTTTTGCAAATAAAAAGCTTTAATAAAAAAAATACAATCAAAAAAAGGAAATATGTATAGAAGAACTGCACATGTTTAACATATTTGGATTACTAGGGAAGGGGGTAAGGGAAAGAAGGGAGAAAAAATTTGGAACACAAAGTTTTGCAAGGTTGAATGTTGAAAACTATCTGCATATATTTTGAAAAAAGCTATTATTTTAAAAAAAGAAAAAAGACTATTAACTACAACATATAAAAAAAGAATTGCATATAGCATTGTGAATGTATTACATATGCCTTGGATTTAAGTATATATTAAGTTCAACAAAATAGTTAATATACTGCTCTATTTGTCTAGAAGATCTCTTGGCTGTTGGCTGCAGTCACTCCCTTCATGGCTTTATTGTTGATTTGGGTCCTGAACATTTTGAAATTTTATCTTATTTTCCTCGAATAGGCTCCTGTTGCTTAACATGATTTCTCCATTGGCACTTAGGGATCCCCTTATCAGAGCTGCATTTATGTGAGTTCAGTACAAGTCATTTCTCTCCTTCATTAATGTAGCCATGGAGGTCAAGGTCTCTCACTGGAGGTAGAGCAATAAAGGGAGGAATCTTGACTTTGGGGCTCATCCCCTATCCATTGGAACCTGATCATAAGATGATAGATTTAGATTTGGAAGGAGCTTTAGAGTCCTTCTAGTCTAAGTCTTTCATTATATATATGGGGAAACTGAGGCTTAGGAAAATCATATGACTCCTCCAAGTTTTTACAGGATAGTAGGATGCAGTGCCTGGATTTTGACTCCAAATTCAGTACTCTTTCCTGTAGACCAGACTGCCTCCATAGTCTCCAGTGAGCTCTAGAACTCCCTTAAGGTCATTCTTCTCTATTTCAGACCTTCACAGAGCAGAAATGCCTGTCACTTCAGGATGGTGCCCAAAATGTATAAAATCACAGGATCAAAGACTTCAATCTGGAAAGAATCTCACAAATCATGTAGTCCAAGCTCTCACTTTACAGAGGGGGAAATTGAGGCCTAGGAAGGTTAAATGGTATGAAATAAGCATGTATTAAGTGCCTACTATGTGCCAAGAACTATGCTAATCATTTTACAATTACAGGGCACCTAGATTTCAATCCTGAGCTTCTTACTCCTTATATTACTTTAGTCAAGTTCCTTGAGTCCTCTGGTCTCATTTCCCTGCTCTGGGGGAGGAATAAATAGAATGAGATGCTTTCTGAAGTCCTGTCCTCAAAGATAATGATGAAAAGTAGAAGGGATGTGGGAAAACTGGGATACTGATACATTGTTGGTGGAGTTGTAAATTGCTCCAGGAATTCTAGAGAGCAATTTTGAACTATGCCCAGAGGGTTATCAAACTGTGCATACCTCCAACCCAGCAGTTTTTCTACTGGGCTTATATCCCAAAGAGAGCTTAAAGGAGGGAAAGGGACACACATGGGCAAAAATGTTTGTGGCAGCCCTTTTTGTAGGGGATACCCATCAGTTGGGAAATAGTTGAATAAGTTGTGGTATATGAATGTCATTCTGTAAGAAACGACCAGCAGGAGGATTTCAGAGAGGCCTGGAGAGACTTGCATGAACTGATGCTGAGTGAAATGAGCAGAACGAGATCATTATACACAGCAACAACAATATTATGCAAAGATCAATGGATGGACATGGCTCTCTTCAACAGTAAGATGTTTCAAACCAGTTCCAATAACCTTGTGATGAAGAAAGCCATCTATACCCAGAGAGAGGACTATGGGAGCTGAGGGTAGACCACAACCTAGTATTTTCACTCTTTTGTTGTTGTTTGCTTTTTTTTATATTTTCTCATTTTTTTTCCTTTTTTATCTGATTTTTCTTGTGTAGCATAATTGTGGAAATACGTATAGAGGAATTGTACATGTTTAACATATACTGGAACACTTACCAATTGAGGGAGGGGGTGGGGGGAAGAGAAGAGAAAAAATTAGAACATAGGAGTTTGTAGGGGTGAGTCAAAAGTTATCCATGTATATATTTTGAAAATAAAAAGCTTTAATTAAAAAAAAATTAAGGAAGTCCTGTCCTCTTCTAAATCAATGTTTCAGTGGATGTCCCTGAAAGTTGGGACTCCTGCCTCTGACTCCCTGCCTCCACTCTAAACTAAATTGAGCAAGGGTTAATGTTTCTAAGAAATTCCTGAACAATACCTCCACAGAGACCCAGCCTAAGACTATAGTGGACATATATAAGTGCCTGCTATATACCAGGCACTATGCCAGGGTTCTGGGGATTCAGAAGACAAATACAGAGGGCAAGAGGCTACTGGGGTGAGAGGAGAGAAAGATATACAAGGTCAATAGAAAATTAGACACAAAAGATTTTCTTTAAAGTATGGGGAGCAAGAAAGGTCTCTTGTGGCATCCTGTAGCTGACCAAGGCTTTGAAAGAGACTCTGGATCCCACAAGGCTGATGTGAAGAAGAATGGCTGGCTTCAGACCTATTTCCAAGGGATCTGGCCCAATGTTGTTATTACTCTCCTCAAATAAGTCTGACATCATCAATCAAAAGAAGAAATATTATCTTCTCCCCTATTTATCTGAAGATGTCTTTTTTTAACTTGTTGATTCTCAGAATGACCTATAAATGGGACCTGATCATTGCAGTTTCGCTTACACTTTAAAATACTTTATAGTGGCAGGAAGAGGTTCTTCCTTGGGGTAGGGGAAGTAGGGGAATATTGGGTATAGTAGGTTTCCTTATCCTGTCCAAGCTGGAAATACTGTGTCCACTCACTTGCCTGGCCCTATGACTGTCATTTCCAACCTAGGTCAATTTGCCCAACAGGCAACCTGGTAACTTCCCCTCCAAGCACTCACCCCAATAGTGCCAGACTTAGTAGCCATTCAATTGACTTTGCCCACTGCAACTCAGAACTCCAGTTTAAGCAACCCACCAACACTAGTCTTCCCCAAAGCAAGAACCATAGGCATATATTCCCAGGCCTGGATGGAGAAGTATTCCCTATTATCAGACTCCCTCCAGACCAGAGAGCCAAGGGAGTCTTTTCCATGATTCCTAAAAGAAGATGTCATAATGAATTCTATCTCTTTACCTTAATTTAAATTTTGTGCACTGAGTACCAAAGGTGTTCATTGGTAGTTCATCCTGAAGGCACTTGTCAGAGATAAAATACAGACTGGGGATCTCACCCTGTTTCATTTTCCTCTCCATGTCCCTTATGATCACATGTGAATAGCAGATAAAGCCCAGAGTCAGACATTCACCCATCCTGTAGATACTCTTGTCACCTATTAATATTTGTTTTCTGGGCAGGCCTCTTTTGGCCAAATAACATCCTGTTTTGGAGCCTTACAAATCCATGGGTAAAAAGTTCATGAGATAAGAACAAAAAACAAACAAACAAAACAAACAAACAAACAACAACAACAACAAAAAAGCACATTAATTGACCTTGCAGGTAGTGACTGAATATGCCATCAGAAACAATGAATGCTCTATCAAAAACAATAGTTGTCTGAAAATTGGATATTTGAGGAACTTTGAGTAAATCATTATGGAATTGCTTTTCTAATGTTTATGAAGGAGGCTAGAGACTATAATCTTAATGTCCACATTGACTTTAAACCAGAGGTTCAAAAACTTTTAAAAAAAATACATATTTTGATGAGGGGAGGATTCTGAGAAAATGGCGGAATAAGTTGATAAGTTTCAAGCTCTTCCAATTTCTCCCACAAATAGAACAAATTTGCACCTCAGGGCAAACATAAACTGGTGAAAAAACAAGATTTGGGACAGAACTGGATCTTCCTAATACTACTCAGAAAGATCTGAAGAAAGACTGGAGATGATCAAAGGAAAGACCTAAGAATGGGATTAACCCTCATGAAGCTCCCCAGAAACACCAGGTAGGGACCCCTGGGGTGAGCTAGGTGTAGCTGGAGCCTCAGCAGGAATCACAGAGACTTTCACCTCCCAGTTTGTCCAATCAGGGTGAGTCTGGGAAGACAGAGGGAACCTCAGCTGATTGGGAACACCAGGTCCAAATCAGCACCAGGAGTGCAGAGACTGTGGGCACTTGGTGTGGGGAACTTTTGGTTTGGGGTTCCAGGTCAGATTGAAGATCTGAAGGGAAGCTTGAGGGACCATCCTCACTACCCCACGACTAGAAGGGCTTACATTAATACCTCTTATTAAAAAAAAAAAAGGAGCCAGCAAAAAAGAAAGAACCTCATCATACAAACATATTCTGGGAACAGGGAAGACTGGGATTCATCTTTAGAGAAGTACAAATGAAGTTTAAAAAAAAAAAAAAACAACTTCTGAACCAAAGAGTAATGTGAAATGGCTCCTTGCCCAGAGATAATTCATCAAAGGACTCAAAAAAGAATTTAGAAGTCAAATGAGAGACATTGAGAAAAAACTAAAAAAAAATTTTTTTTAAATAAAAACCATCCAAGAAAAACAAGATTATGAAAAAAGAGTTAATTATTTAAAAGTTAACCAATTAGAAAAGGAGATGCAGAGTCTCAAAAACAAAAATTACTCTTTGAAAATTAGAATTGGGCAAGGGGAAGCCAGTGAAGCTATGAGAGCCCAACAAATGACAAAATAAAGAATGAAAAAAATAGAACAGAATGTGAAACATCTTATAAGAAAAAACAACATATCTGGAGAACAGATCAAGAAGAGAAAATATAAGAAAAATTGGACTGTCTGAAAGTTGTAACCAAAAAAAAAAATCTTGACACAATAATGCAAGAAATAATCCAACTAAATTGCAACTAAAAATATCACATATAGCAAAATTATATATAATATTGAACAAAAAAAATGAACATTCAATGAACTTGCAGGACCTTCTATCAACCAAACCTGCACTTAATAGAAAATTTAACATGTAAGAGCCAATATCAAAGAGCAATTTCAAAGAACTCAACATGGATAAATTGTTTATTTTTTTTAACATGGGAAATTTACAGCGTATGTTTAAGATTGGCATTAACAATATGAAAGCTCAAAAGAAAGCCTGGGGCAGAGTTAAGATAAAAATAGTAATCGTGTCACACAAATGAGTTGCAAAGGAAGAATAGACACACAGGCAATAGAGGGGGAGGAAGGCTCGTAGTTCTGAAAACCTACTCACATCAGGAAAGGGTTAAATAGGCAACACTATATATATACTATGAACACCTCCAAAATATATAAAGATATAAAGGGGAAGGAATGGGCGGATGGGGAAGCAAAGGGGGAGGGAAGAAGACAAGAGAGGGATCCATGGGGGAGGGAGGGTTAAGTAATAGCAAGGCAAGTTATGAAGCAGAATTTAAAGAAAGCGTCATCATTTCCTTTATAGGAAAGACATTTGTGTGTCTATGTTTGGGGAGGGTGTGTATGTATATGTATGTATATAACTATATATAAAACTATAAATATATATCCTTTCATGCCTATAACTTGCTTGGGGGTAAGGAAGGAATGAAAGGGGGAAAAAGAATAACATAAAAAAGGTCCATAGCAGAGAACAAAAAGAACAATTTATAAGAAAGTAAAGAAAATATGGACACACATGAATATGATTTATTCTACTAATATAGATTTACTTTCTTGATCTGGTAATTTTTTGTTATATATTTTGAATCCCCCCTGATATTCTGCTGGGCACATGACAATGTTCTCTGTTTTGTACTGTCTTTGGCAGGGTTGTCCAGATAGTGATGAAGTCCTGGGTCACTAGGTGGGATTGGCAGAGAAAGCCTGAAGTGTTGATAAGATTGCCCCTTTAGGCAATATACCGCCCAGATATATACCCACCCATATAATCCCCCAAGGGAGGAAGGGGAGAAAGAGAAGGAAGAGCAGGAAGAAGAGATCCAGTGGTCTGGATCTCTGCCATCCATTTACAGTCAAAAAGAACCTGACAGATGTATCCAACACCCAAATCCCCAGAACACCATGCACCAGTGCCCTGGACGCCTGCAGGAATGGACTGATCTAATGAACCTTGCTGGGGAAGAGAGAAGAGCTGAAGACTCATCTCTCTGACCTGCTTTTGGGAATGAATGATCTTCCTCTTGGTATACTACCCCCCACTCTCCACTTTGCAGGCCAAATCTCAAAGTCTAAACGCAATGGATAACCAAACATGCTGTCTCAGAACTGCCTAGATGCTTTGTTAGACTCAGGTGGGAGTCTCCAGCAACTATTGAAAAGCTTCTTGCAAAGTCCAAAATCTATCCTAATACCTTCCCTGGTTAAGGTGGAAAGTGGTTAAAGTAGAAATAACTTTTTTTTTGGGGGGGGGAATATTCATTGCTTGGGAGGCTGATTAATTATTACCTAGAACTGTAGGTGCCAAGAAAACTTCATTTGCATAAACTTCAAAGAATTGGGACTAAGGGGGAAATTAAATTTTGTAACCCAAGGCTTTAGGAGTGAGTAAAAAGCTAGTGCCAAAGGGCAAAAGTTTGCAAGGGTCACTCCAGGCTCTTCCTCAATCCACTCCTCCAGGAAATCTTTTGCTATTGTAAATAAATTTGTTTCCTTTCTATGGATTTTCCTTGGTGACTTTGTTTCTTTAAACTTAACACTTTTCTTGGTTTATTTATGCTGGGAGAAAGAGAAAGTCTTTTGTAACTGTGAGGGAAGAGCTAGTAACTATTTGTGGCCTGGGGACTTCATGTTACCCATTGCATTGTACAGATCTCCATTTTGAATGAAGAGATCTAGATTGGGGGAGAGGGGAGTGGGGTGGGAAAATCCCATTTTGCCTCCTGGTAAACTGTAAACTGTATGTTATGTTTAAAGAACCAGTCAACTGCATCAAGTTTTGTTGTATTTACATGAGTGCCTAGAGCTCAATGTATATTAGGTTCAAATACTTTTAAAATATATAGATATTTATATCTATATATTTTTCTTTTATTTATTTTGTGAGGCAACTGGGGTTAAGTGACTTGCCCCATGTCACAGCTGGGAAGTGTCAGGCGTCTAATTTAAACTCAGGCCAGAGCTTTGTCCACTGTGCCATCTAGCTGCCCCTGGGGTTCAAATTTGGATTCAGGGGGCCAAGCCATTAGATGAGGCTATGTCCTGGTCAGGAGGATCCCAAGGCCTTTGTAGAGGCTGTGGCCCCCAGAAGCTCCTCCCAATGGCTCCTCTGGTCACTCTCAGGGACGCAGGCTCCACACCGAGAGGCTCTGGGATGACTCCAGGAAGATGATCATTGAGTCCACTGAGCGCAGGAGCCTTTCAAGGGTGAAAGAACTTCCCTCTCTCCAGAAAGTGTGGCTGGGAGGCAGGGGAGATGGAGGCGGCCGCTCCTTCTGCCTTCTGCCTCCATGGTTAGTCCACCCTGGTCCTTGGGCCCGCCCCATCTCCTGGCAGCGGCCCCGGGGTAAATCTTGCTGCTGGGGGGAAAAGGGGACACACCAGCGCTGACTGCAGCAAGAGCAGAGACCTGCCGGTTGCAGGCTTAGGAGAACACCAGTTTTCTAAGTCATGTCTCCCTTGAATATGTCTGCCATCCTGGGGACCCAGCCCCGGAGGCCCTCCTCCTCCTTCTGGGCTGGCCCCAGCTCCCAAGTGGCCTGAAGCCGGCTCACTCCTGATCAAACTGGGGGAGGGAGAGGGAGCAATAGGACTACTGCAGGATCACAGATCGGAAACAGAAGAGACCCTGGAGATCCCCCAGTCCAACCTCTTCTTTTCATAGATGGGGGAACTGAGAGATGGAGAAATGAAGGGTTCTGCCTGTAAATGGAAGAACTAGGCTTGGGAACCATTCTGTTTCCATTGTTTTACACTATAAAGATAGGACAAAGTTTGGAGGATGTGGAATGTGGGAAACAGGATACCTGTGGAGAAAAGAAATAGCCATACACACTTGGTCTGCCCATTGTCTCCCCCACATAGAGACTGTCTCCCCCAGCACTTTAGTACAGAGCCAGGCACACAAAAGAGTAATTCCAGGAAGAGGCCCAGCTCCTGTCTGTTAGTGCCTTGGGATACAGCTCTAGCTAGCCCACTTTAGTTACAGCCCCATTTTTACCTTCTTGCCCACAACCAACCCCTGGCCTTGGTAATTCACTCTCCACAGTTCCAAAACAGTTTTCTAAGGCACAGATCTGACCATGTCACTTCCTTCACACCTTCAGTAGCTCTCCATTCTTTCTTTCTTTCTTTCTTTTTGCTGAGGCAATTGGGGTTAAGTGACTTGCCCAGGGTCACACAGCTAGGGATTGTTAAGTGTCTGAGGCCAGATTTGAACTCAGGTCCTCCTGACTTCAGGGCTGGTGCTCTATCCACTGCACCACCTAGCTGCCTGCTTTCCATTACTTTTTGCATAAAATAGAAGCTCTGCTAAAATGGCATTTGAGGTTTTTTACAACCTAGCTCCAATCTCTATCTGTCCAGTGGGATTTCATGTTCCTCTCATTTTCATTTCTCTCCATCGTAGCCACAGTAGACTTGGAGCTTCTCTCCCAACACTCATCTCATTACTGAGTACTTCCTAAGTGCCAGATTCTAAGTTAGGTGCCAAGGGAGGAGGGGAGACCCAAAGCTGAGGAAGTCAGGATTCCTGGCTTCTAGGATAATACCAAGGGGATGGGGATGAAATTGGCCTGAATACTAGTGATAATGAAATGTGAATATGACAGCTGTTACATCTCTACCACTCCAGGATTTACAAAATATTTTCCATACATTATCTCATTTAACAAGCTGTAAAGCAGTTACTGGAAGTATTATCATCCCCATTTTAAACATGAGGGAAATGAGGTTCAGGGAAATTGTGACCAGCCTAGAACTATCCAGCTAAAAGGCCGGTCCCTGGCTCTTTTATACCACATGAAGAGTGGATGGGGGGTGGGGGTAGACAGGACCAGGGTTTCAGAAATTAGTTGAAGCTCATTAGTTGAGGGGAATGCCACTAAAACTTTTTATCCACAGGGCAAACATTTATTTAACCCCTGCCACTGGCACTGGGCACTGGAGGAGATAGATACACAAATCAGGCAGTCACAGAGAACAGTTCCTGCTGTCACAGCCTCTGAGATAAAGGCTGGCCTTCAGTTTCCAGCGCTATCATCAGTTTGATGCTTGACCCTGAGGAGTGTCAGAGAGGGCTGCCCTCAGGGATGGGTCGGGCAGACCTTGCCTAGGGCACTTGGTAACCGTCCCACCACTAGGCCTCTTCCAGCAGTAAAGTAACACTGAGGAGATAATTAGCAACATTTCCTCCTATCTGACTAAGATATATGTCAAATGTGTCAATTTTTTTTAATTAAAGCTTTTTATTTGCATAACATATGTATGGGTAGTTCCCCAGCATTGATCTTTACAAAGCTTTCCATTACAAATTTTACCCCCAGTCCCCTCCCCTCCCCTAGATGGCAGGAAGTCCACTACATGTTAATAATGTTGAAATACTTGACAAGTTATGCCAGAAAAATCTTATCTACAAGAAAAAAAAAAAAAAAAAGAAAGAAAGAAAATCAGAGAAAGGAAACACAATGCAAGCAAACATCAATAGAGAGCATGAAAACGGGTTGTGGTCCACATTTCATATCCCTCTCTCTGGGTGTATATGGTTTTCTTCAGTGAACAATTGGAACTGGTTTGAGACAATTCTTTGTTGCAGAGAGCCATGTCCATCAGAATTGATCATCATGTAATATTGTTGTTGCTGTGTATGATGATCTCCTGGTTCTGCTCGTTTCACTCAGCATCAGTTCATGCAAGTCTCTCCAGGCCTCTCTGAAATCGTCCTGCTGGTCATTTCTTACAGAGCAATAATATTCCATGACATTCATATAACATAATTTATTCAGCCATTCTCCAATTGATGGGCATCCCTTCAGTTTCCAGTTTCTAGCCACTACAAAAAGGGCTGCCACAAACATTTTTGCACATGTGGGGCCCTTTCCCTCCTCTAAGATCTCTTTGGGATATAGGCCCAGTAGAAACACTGCTGGGTCAGAGGGTATGCACAGTTTGATAACTTTTTAAGCATAGTTCCAAATTGCTCTCCAGAATGGTTGGATCCGTTCACAGTTCCACCAACAATGTATTTGTGTCCCAGTTTTCCCACATTCCCTCCAGCACTGTTATCTTTTCCTGTCATTTTGGCCAATCTGACAGGTGTGTAGTGGTACCTCAGAGTTGTCTGAATTAAATGTGTCAATTTGAGAAGAATACCTTTTCCTTCTATTTTAGAAAAAAAAAGTTTAATATCGAGATTACTTGTTTGCTTCTAAATCTCCCAGGTGTTCTCTCCTTTTCCTTCCTTATTGGGAATTCATTTATGACTTCTTTGATTTTTCTTTCTGAGATGGAGTTGCTTAAAATCTCTGTTATCTATGTTAATAATTTGGGCATTTTACATATTGTTTAAATTTTCAGTGGGTTAATATATAATTGAAGATAACAATCCATTTAAAAAATTTCTTCTGTCTCCAAAGTGAAATTTCCTTTCTCATTTTTAACAATAATTTAGTTTTTCTCTCATTGAAACAAAGTTAATATTTTATTGATTTTGCTAGTTTTTTAAAATAGTACTTGGTTCAATAGTCCTTTTAAAAATATCTTTTTCATAATTGAAAAGGTAATTATTTTTAGAAGCATTTATATATATGTATATATATCAATATCATTGTCCCTTCCAAATGAGAAAAAAAAAATAAAGGATGAAACTCTCATTGCAAACATATAGTACAGGGAAAAAAATTATTTTTTACATTGGCCTTGTTCAAAAATGTATTTCTCTTTCTGCATTTTAAGTTCATCACTTCTCTGGCAGATGGTGAGGGCCACATTTTGTTTTTAGTCCTCTTGGACCAATGGTTTATCATTTCATTGATCAGAGTACTAAAGTCTTTCAAAATTCTTTTTCTCTATAACATTCTGTCATTATACTTTGCTCTTCTAGTTCTGCTCATTTCACACTGCATTAGTTCATAAAGATCTTCTCATTTTCTTCCCAAACTGCCCATTTCATCATTTATTATGGCATAATAATATTCCATATATTCATTATATCAGTGTATTTACTATTTTCCAGCAGGATTACTACTTAGTTTCCATTTTTACTATTATGGAAGTAAATTCTATAAATATTTTTATATTTTGGTCCTCTCTTCCTCTTTCAATGTTCTTTTTGGAATTTGTTTAGTGTTAGGTTCCATGATTTTGAGAGCATAGTTCCATATTGCTTTCCAGAATAGCTAGACCAATTCACAGTTGCACTGACAGTGTATTAGAGTTTTCCTATTGCTTCTCCAACATTTGCCATTTTCTTCTTTTGCCATCTTTGTCAACCTAAAGAATATGTGATATAACCTCAAAGTTGTTTTAGTTTCATTTCTCTAATTATTATTGACTTAGAGAATTTTTAGAATAAGGTCAACAGCTTGGATTTCTTTTTTTTTTTTTTTTAAATTAGCCTGTTCATATCTTTTGGTCATTTATTGATCTATTGTTCAGTTGTTTTCAATTGTATTCAACTGTTGGTGAGCCCATTTGGGGTTTTCTTGGCAAAGATATTGGAGTGGTTTGTCATTTCCTTCTCCAATTTATTGATTGGGGAATGTTTTATAAATTGGAATAATTTTCATAAATATTTTGGATATGAGACATTTATTAATTTCCACAAAGATTTGTTTTTCTTCTAATTTTAATTATGTTAGATTTGTTTGTGAAAACCCCTTTTCACTTTAAATAATCTAAATTGTGGATTTTATATCTTACATAATTTTCTCTGTCTTTTGTTCAGTCATTAACTCTGTCCCTCTTCATAGAACTAAAAGGTTCCTTTTGCTCCTCTAATTTATGATGTAACTTTTTCTTTCTTTTTTTTTTTTTTTTTTTTATTGAGGCAATTGGGGTTAAGTAACTTTCCAGGGTCACACAGCTAGGAAATGTCAAGTGTCTGAAGTCAAATTTGAACTCAGGTCCTTCTGACTTCAGGGTTCACGCTCTAACCACTGCACCAATTAGCTGCCCCACCCCATGTCGCTTTTTAAAATTTGTGAATAGTATTTTATTTTTCCAAATACATGTAAAGAGCTTTTTTTTTCATAAAAGCTTATTTATTTTTAAAAATACATGTAATGATAGTTTTCAACATTTATCCTTACAAAACTTTGTGTTCCAATTTTTTCTCCCTTCTTTCCTCCCACTCTCTCCTCTAGACAGCAAATAATCCAATATAGGTTAAACATGTGCAATTCTTCTAAAAGTATTTCCACATTTGTCACGTTGAGCAAGAAAAATCAGATCAAAGGGGGAAAAACAGGAGAAAGAAAAGAAAAAAAAAAAAACAATAAAAAGGTGAAAATACTATGCTTTGATCCACATCCAGCCTCCACAGTTCTCTCTCTGGATGCAGATGGATCTTTCCCCACCAAGTCTACTGAAATTGCCTTGAATCATCTCATTGTTGAAAAGAGGTAAGTCCATCACAGTTAATCAAGAGGCAAGTCCATCACAGTTAATCACATAATCATGTTGCTAATTGTTAATCAATTGTTGTTGTTAATCAATGTTCTGGTGTTTCCACTCACTTCTCTTAGCTTCGGTTTTGATGTCACTTTTTATGTTAAAGACATTGATATCCATGTTATTTGGAGCTTATTTTATATGGTATTTCTGCCATATTGCTGTGCAGTTTTTTTCCAGTGAAATAGTGACTCTTTCACCTAGTAAATGGGCCTTTGAGTATATCAAACATGTTACTGTATTTGTTATGTTATGAATTTAAAATGTTCTTTTAATTCACTATCTTTAAAACCAGTTCCATATTGGTTTTTTAAATGATCACTGTTTTGTTAGTATAATTTGAGATCAAATCCGAATAGGCCTTTCCTTCTCATTTATATTTTCATTATTACCCTTGAGATTTCTGACCCTTTTCTTTCCATGAGAACTTCATATTACTGAATATTACTTTGATAGGCTGATTGGTACAGCACATTTAATAAGCAACTTAATTTAGGTAGAATTGTCATTTTTACTTTATTGGCTTGACCTGCCCCATGTTTCTTCAACTATTTAGGTGCATTGTTATTTCTGTAGAGGGTTTTATAGTTGGATTTATGGAGTCCCTAGGTATATCTTTGTATATATACTCTGATACTTTATAGCTTCTACAATTATTTTCAATGGAATTTCTCTTTCTAGGACTTCCTACTAGATTTTGTTAGTAACATATAGGAATGCTGATCATTTATGTGTATTTATTTTCTATCTTGCAATTGTGCTAAATTTATTATTTCAAATAATTATTTGGTTTTAAATTTTCTAAATAACATAATCTTCAAAAAACAATTTTGCATCCTCTTTATCTTTATTCACTAAATTCTTTTCTTGTCTTATTGCTACAGTTATAATTTCTTAATACTATGTTAAGAATGATAATAGGCATCCTTGCTTTAACCTTGATCTTTTGGAAGGCCTCTAACTTTTTCTCTATATGCATTTTGTTCTTGGAATTAAGATATTATGTATTATATTAAGAAAAGGTCCTTTTCTTACTATGCTTTCTAGAATTTTTAATAGAAATGGGTATTGGATTTTGTCAAAAGAAAGCCTTTCAAGTGCCTATTAATATAATTATGGTTTTTATGACATATAATTACATGTTTTATACAACTTTTCCCAAAAGACTTAGCTCAGTTTTAAGTTTCAACTGCTATATTTAGATTCTTCCTTATGTTGAACCAATATTCCTGATACAAACTCAACTTACAATATACAATTTTTTTCCTAATATGTTATTGTAGCCTACTCTGTAATGGTTTATTTTGCATTTGTTGATCCTTGTGCATTAGTAGTATTAGTATATAGTGTTTTTTTGTTTGTTTGTTTTTGTTTGCTTTGTCTCTCATTTATATATCAAGACTATATTTGTAACATCAAAAGAGATTAGAAAGATAACTTATCATATTGAAATTGTTCTTTGAATGTTTCATAAAATCCAACTGTAAATCCATAATAATCCTGGAGAATTTTTTTCTTTAGGAGTTAATTTATGGCTTGTTCTTCTTTCTTTCTTTCTTTGAATAATGGATTATTTAAGTAATCTATTCCAGCTTTTAAAAATCTGGGCATTCAATATTTTGCAAGTATTCATTTTATTTTTCCAAGTTGTCAGTTTTGTTAATGTATAATTAGACTTTTTTTAGTTTATTTCTTCTTTAGTTATTGTAAGTTTTCCTTCTCCTTTTTTATCTGAATTTTCTATTAAAAAAATCATATTAGCAAACTTATCTATTTTGTCATTCCCTCCAAAAACGAGCTATCCCTAGTTTTATTTATAAATTCAATCATCTTTTTTGCTTTTAATTTTGTCCAACTCCTTTAATTTTCAGAATTTCTATTTTTTGATTAGTTGGGGACTTTTAATGTTCAAGTTTTGTTAGTTGTTTGCCCTATTCACTGATTATTTTTGTTGTTGTTAATAAAGGTGTCTTGTGATCTAGAAGTTCCCTTAACTTCTTTAGCTGCATTTCATAAATTTTGGTATGTTGTATCAATAATCATAGCTGATAAATATTAAGTGATGTCAGCAACAAAAGAAACGAATGACAAGATGATTTCAGAGAGGCCTGGAGAGACCTACATGAACTGATGCTGAGTGAAATCAGCAGAACCAGAAGATCATTATACACAACAATAACAAGACTATATGATGATCAATTCTGATGGACATGGTTCTCTTCAATAATGAGATGTTTCAAACCAGTTCAGTTGTTCGGTGAGGAAGAAAGCCATATACACCCAGGGAGAGGCCTGTGGGATCTGAGGCTGGACCACAACATAGCATTTTCACACTTTCTATTGATGTTTGCTTACATTATGTTTTCCTTCTCAATTTTTTTTTCCTGTACAGCAAGATAATTGTATAAATATATATACACATATTCGATCTGTCAAATATTTGAACATAATTAACATGTATTAGACTACCTGCCATCTAGGGGAGGGGGTGGGGGTAGGAGGGAAAAATTTGTAACAGAAAGCTTTGCAAGGGACAATGTTGAAAAATTACCTATGCATATGTTTTGCAAATAAAAAGCTTTAATAAACAAATTAAAAAATAAATAAAAACTAATTTTTTAACAAACCACCTTCCTAAATCCATTCATCCTTCTCAGGGCAGCTAGCTGGCACAATGGATGGAGTACTGGGTTTACAATCAGGAAGACTCTTCTTCATGAATTCAAATCAGCTTCAAACACTAACATGCTCTATGACTCTTGGGCAAGTCATATAACCCTATTTGCCTCAATTCCTCATCTGTAAAATGAGCTGAAGAAGGAAATGGCAAGACATGCCCATAATTATTTTTATCCAAAAAACAAAAATGAAAACAAAACAAAACAAAAACAAAACAAAAACAAAAACCCAAAATGGGGTCCAGAAGAGAAGGAAATGGCAAGCCCCAAAATGGGCTTAGGAAGAGTCAGACACTGAAATGACCATAAAGCATGTGTTAGGTGCTGTGATAGGAGGTGATGAAGTGGAGTCACTAGTCTGATGAGATCTACGAGATGAGGGCTTTATCCCAATTATGAACTGCCTGGGGCTGATGAGGTTATCTCAATAACGAGCTGCCTGGGGCTGATGAGGTTATCCCAATAAAGAGCTGCTTGGGGTGAGGGAGTACTCTATCTGAGAAGTTCCAAGATTAATTCAGCTAGGTGAAAAATGAGGAATATCATTATTGCCATTTTCTTTGACCAAATTTTCTATTTGTCCTAAAATTTGTTCTTTTGACCCACAAGTTCTTTTGAATTATGTTAGTCTTCTACTACTTTTAAATTCTTTAAGGACTCAGTAATTAAATATAACTTGTATTGAATAGTAAACAGTCAATTCTTGTCATTCATGCTATCATTCAAGTTTTTATAAAATCATGGTGAATACAGAATTAGCAAATATTGATACTGAATCATTGTTCCTAGAGAAAATACAGGGTTAGGTTCCTGTAAGCTTCAAGTCACAAAATTTTCATCAATTGATCAATACATAACTTTGTTTTATGTGTGTTTCCCTCTAAATATATTTTGTTTAATATATATATTCTTTTATAATTTTTATATACAACTAAATACAAAACAAGAAAAATGTTAAAAAAAGGAAAACAAATAAACAAAACAAAACATTGTCATGTGCCCAGCAGAACATCAGGAAGGATTCAAAATATGTAACAATAAGTTTCTATTTCAAAAAAGTATAAATAATAGAAGAGGTTATACTCATGATTGTCCATCTTTGCTTTCTTGTAGATTATTCTTTTGTTCTCTTGTGCAATTTTTATTTTATTCTCCCCCCCACACTTTTCATCTCCCCCACACCCAAGCAGGCTACAACTAAACATAGATATGGGTATATACAAACATATACATTTATATATACACACATACATATACATACACACATATACACATGAGCATCTACACACATGTAGACATGCATCTAAAACTATATTAATCTCCAATTTTGACTTTGAGATCAACAATCTCAATCATTATTAGCCCTACTTTTTTTTTCCTAATAAATTCTACTCCTGATCCTTGTTATAGTGTTTATCTCTAACTCTTTTACTTTAATTCTAATTCTTACCTAGCTTTGCTATTACTTAACCTCCCCCCACCTATCTTCTCTCCCCATCCTTTCCCTCCTTTTAATATGTATTCTTACAAATAATTGTATGTGAATTTCCTCTTTTTTTTCCCTAGAAGTACTTCTTTTGCTGATTCATTAACATTGAACCAACAGCATGGTAATTTATGCCTGAATGAAGTTTAAGCTTATCCAACATATATTTTCCCTATAAAGCACATCAAAGCTTTTTTATACTTAGGAATACTAGAGCGCACTTTAGCACTATGCTTGGGCCCATTTTAAATAGTAAAATCATAACAAAAAACACAAAAATGAGGACATGACACTAAACAGATTATTAAAAGGACACTTATTTCCAGTATAAAAGCAGAAAGAATGCAGAATGTTACTTTATTTCACCTTATCTGGGAGTGTGCATGTTGGATGAGTCAAATTTTTTTTTGCCACTCTGCCCACATCCATGAATGATTGAGAATATTCTGTGAGCATTGATTTGAGGATTAAATAGCATTTAAGGAATACACAGATTTATACGTACATACTTTGAAAATAATTAGGATTGTAATATATTTAGTATTTCTATTTTTATACATTTTTCAGGGGTCTTTATGCCCTAATACACAGTCAATTTTTGTAAAAGTTCCACACTCAGCTGAGAATATGTAAATGTCATTGTATTTCCAATTCAAAATTCCATTCATTTTATCCATCTAGTATCTCTAATTTTCATAAAGTTCTATTCAGGATCTTAACTTCTTTGTTATTTATCTTTTAGTTATATTTGTCTAGATCTGAAAATGTTACCATTATAATTTTACTGTATTTTTCTCTCCAAGTACCCAAGCATTTTTTTTTTCCCCCAATCAGGACTTGTGGAGTTGCTGTACTCTGGGGTTTACTCACTGGTCATTTCTCAAATCAGGGTATATATTCAAATCATTTGGAATTTTTCTTGGTTTGCTCATCTCTTAGCAGCCTGATCACCTAATTTGGGGTTAGGGAGTTGTACTGAATGTAGTGATCAAGGCCTGCCTGATCCTGACTGTGGTGGTCAAAGTTAGGCCTCTCCTGTAAGGGACTCTGGGTCTGTTTCAGTGTTGGACTCTGCCACAGGACTCCTGGACCTTTTCCTGCATTTAGCTCTGCCTGGGGTCCTTCCTGCTCTGCTTCTGGGCTACTTGGGGGAGGGGAGGGTTGGGCTTCAGGGATATCTTGGGTTGGTCTCTGATTTTTTGTTTTGCCTTTTTTTCTGTAATAGGCTTATGCCCTAAGGCAATGCTTATTCTTGTCTAGAGCTCCTAGGGGTTTTTCCCTTGAGCTGGGCTCCTGTCTATCAGCTTTGGAGACCCCAGATGGTACATGCTTTGCTTCAACCACCTGTGCAATCTTGGACAATGACAGTTGGCATTCAACTAGCTTTTAAGGTTTGCATTTTACATGTTATTTCATTTGCTCATTTGGTAAATCATTTCTCCTCTCTGCATATGGGTTCCTTTATTTACAAAGTGAGATGAAGTCTAGTGTCCCTTCCAGTCATGGATCTATGATCCATAGTTATTGTCTCTGTCAAAAATACAGCACACAAAACAAGTGTTTTAAAAAGAGAATCAAGCTACAAGTTTAGTTATTAGGAGGAATTACCTTGTTTTTCCTCTACTTCCATTTTTCGATTCTTTTTGATTTAGTTTTTTGAGACAATGAAATGAATGGGGGGGAGTGGCTGGGAGGAGTGAGGTGGACCATGTTACCCCACAGCTTCAAAGATATATGGTCTCACACCAACACACATAGCAACTGTTCTGAAACTTATAGCCTTAGACAGGCATAATGACGTGGTGGAGAGCTAGCCTCAGGGCCAAGAAGATCTGACTCATAAGTACTGGCATCCCAGCAACAGGATTCAGGGAAAGCCACTTGACAACTCCTATCTCCAGGCAATTCTCAACCAGGAGGTTACAGAATTAACCAACCCCGGAATCAACAACACCTTTCCTAACCTACAGCACTTCTTGGTTTCAGGAAACCTCGGTGAAAGTTAATTTAGTACTTGTCAACTTTCTGAAAAGCTTCAACTGAATTGTCCCCAAAAGGTTAAAAAAAATTTAAATCATAACAAAGCCCAAAACCAATAAAAATGTACTTAAATGAAAAAAATAAAAACAAAACCTCAAACCCCATAAAAGCAACAGCCCAGAAATCACAGCAGACTTTGCTGATAGGACCAAAGGGAGGTTGTGTCCAGTTCGGTTGCTGGAAAGCCGGGTGCTGAGATGACCTGCTCTCCCCGAGCTCTCTTAGGCCCATGTGGCCCTGCCCCAGCAGGTAAGGGGAATCTTTGGTCAAGGCACCTGAGTCTAGGAAGGCCTGAAGGGGCAGCCGTGATCTGGGCGGGCCAGAGGGACATCTGGAATGGATTCTAGTCTTCAAGTCTTTTCAAGAAGCTTTACTGGGCCGGACCAGCTTGGGTTCCTTTCCTCTCCCTGGTAGTTCTCATGCCCATAGGTGCTTGGAATAGAAAGTGAGGAAGAGTTCATTGAGCCCAAATCCCCAATTTGACAGAGAAACTGATGCCTAGGAAAATCAGGGGCAGCGAGTATTGGAGCAGATTCTGCATTTTACACTGTCCATTAATAATTATTTAGCTCCAAAGTTTCTCCAAGCATCACACAGCTGGGGCTAGAAGGCATCTCGGGGCATCACCTAGTCCATATTTAAATGGGAGAACTGAGACGTCCTTCTATAATTGACTTCTGGAAGTCCCACAGATAGAAAATTGGCTGGGATAGGACTCAAACTCAGGTGGCTGGATGTGCTCCATCCATTTCCCTTTCACTGCACCAGGCTTCATCAAAGTCCATTTGGCCTCCACCAGTCCAGTCCAGCGCTGCCTTCTTGGTGGTCACTCAACAAATACTTCCTGAACCCCATGGGCCTGCCTGACACTGAAAGTGAGCCTCCCCTAGAGCCTCATCTTAAGCCAGTTCTCCATGAGGTCCTCCCCATAAGAATCCCTCCTATGAACTTGTGGCAGAATCTAGAATGTAAGCAGCTAGGTTGATTTTAATCTGTCTCTCTTGGACATAATAAATAGTTACTGAATTGAACTTCAAGACTTTTACCGTCCTTCTACTCCTTAAAAATCCAAACTTAGGCAGGTTTGGGATGAGATTTGGGACAAGCATAAAAAGTGGATGTAAGTCTCCTGGAACAGGCTGGAACCCAAGTCTAGAATCCTGTGTGTGTTCAAGAAGTGCCTGATCCCTAATAAATCTAACCTTAAAGAAGACATGGCGAGTGGGGTAGGAAGAAAAGTAGTTGTTTTTTTAAGGAAGAAGAAAAAACGCGGCTGGCCTCCGCACTACAGATAAAGCAGAAAAAGACCGCGGGAGAGAGATCAGCCTCCTCAGGCCGGTTTCCATACCTCCAGGGCGTGGCTAAATTGATCCTATATAGAGATTATATGGGAGATGCGGCTTTGGGGCAGGCATTAGTAGGTTTCAGGCAGGAACCCGTTTGGGGAGATGGCCCGGTAACTGAAGCCCACACCCCCAAAACAATAAAGTATTCCATCTTCACTGACTGGAGGGCCTCCCCCCTCCCAGATGTTCCTAAAACACTGTGGGACTAAAGGCACCATGGCAGAACAAGAAGTAAACTGAAGAGCCCCTCGGGTCTCGGCCCCCCGCTTCCTTCTCTGAATTCCGCGCCTCCCCAGATCACTCTGCTCCATTTGCAGACTCCGGGCATCCCGTCCGATATGGCGAGGACGGGCAGGCAGGAGGACGCCCAGGTGGGGACAGTGCCTGCACTTGGGGACCTCGCCGGGCGGCATGCCGAAGAAGCTGCGGTTGGGCTTCCTGGTGACCCCCAGGTTGGAGTCCCCCGAGGGAGATCAGCGGCGCTTTTAACTGGGTTTAAAAGGGGAAAGTGGGGTGAGGGGAGGGAAGGACGGCCAGATGCTCCCAGGGGTACTGCTCGGGAAAAGAGGGAAGAGTGTTGGTCTCCCCGCTTCCACAGCCCGGGACACCCTTCCCTCTCCCTCCTCCTTCGCTTCTTTCTTTCTCCCCGCTTGGCTCCTTTCTCCTTCCTCTTTCTTTCTCCCTACCCCTTTCTTACATCTTTGCTCCCCGTTCCCCTCCCCCCATGCCTCCTCTTCTTCCCCTTTTCTTCACCTCTCCTCTCCCCTCCCCATTCCCTCGACCCTCTCTTTCTGCTTCCCCTCCCTCCACTTTTCCTCCCCCTTTCTTTCCTTAATTCAGCGCTCCTCCCTCCCCTTCCCCCATCCCTCTCCTCTTCCCCTCCCTCCACCCCCACCCCCAGCCCTGGGCTCTGCGGCAGGGACTGGGAAGAGAAACCCCGTAGGGGGAAGAGGGAGGGAGGCGGGAGACGGGAGGAGGGAACTTGGACAGGCTCGCCGCTCCAATTGCTGCAATATCCTTCCGCTATTGGCCAAAAAGTCCCTCCGCCCTTAGAAAATCCCGAGGGCTTCTCGCGGTCCCTAAACTGCTTAAAAGCATCGGTGTCGGACTTTTCTGTCACTTGATTCTGGGTTTTACCTCAGGAGGCACCTCAGCGGCGGGATTCGTGGCCACGGGCAGATCAGCCTGAAATATCCCTCCGCGAGAAACGCGTCCCGGCAGCGCGCATATAAAAGGCGGGTGGCGCGGCGCGGCTGTCTTTTCAGTCGGACTCTGAGCGTTGGTTCGGATCATGTCTGGTGGCTCCGCGGATTATAACAGGTACGCGCCCCCGGCGGCGGTGGGGCCCCGGGCCTTCTGGGTGGACCGGGCCGTGCCGCGGGAAGGCAGGAAGGCTCCGGGTTTCCGGGTGGCTTGAGGGGCGCTGCGCCGGCGCCGCTTCGAGAAGCTTCTACGGCGCAGCCGCGGGGCCCGGCCCGACCTGGCTGGGGCGGAGACGGGGGGAGGGGGCGCTGCTCCTGGTCTATCCCCGGGGCTCGGCCTCGGTAACGGCCGCGGGCGGCACCCTTCCAGGCAGGGCGGCGCTGGAAAAGCCGCGGGCCCTGAGTGCATATGCGTGTGCTTGGGTGGGTACTCGGGCGAGGAGGACTTGGTGGCGGTTCGGGCCTCCCCCCTCCCCCCAGGTCCGCGGCGGCTCGAGGCCGTTGGCGGCCCTGCCGATGGCCCCGCGGCTGGCTCCCTCCCCCGCCGCCGCCGGTGTCAATCACGGGGCTGGCGCAGTGCGAGGGGCGGAGCCCGGCCAGAGCCGTTCTCGCGAGAGCCACAGGGGGCGGGGGCCGGGGCCTTGAGTCTGGGGAAGCGGCCCAGGCCGTTGGGGCCTGGGCCACGTGCGGCCGGCCTGGGGGAGGGGACCTTACGGAGCCCGCACTTGTGGCCCACAGAGACCATGGCGGCCCAGAAGGAATGGACCCCGATGGTGTCATCGAGAGCAACTGGAACGAAATCGTGGACAACTTCGATGATATGAACCTCAAGGAGTCTCTGCTGAGGGGCATCTACGCGTACGGCTTTGAGAAGCCCTCGGCAATCCAGCAAAGAGCCATCATCCCCTGCATCAAGGGTAGGCTGGGCTGGGGCGGGACCCCCTCCGGGGAGCGGGTAGAAGCGGGAGACACCTTCAGCCGGTTGTGAAGTGATGGCCTTACCATCTTTCGGGACTGACCTGGAATGGAGAGAAAGTTTGCTGCTGATCACAGCCCAGGACTGGGACTCCCAGGACTGGGAGGGGGCTGCGGGGCACGCCCTCTCGGGCCCTAAATGCACGTCTCCTTTTTTTAGGGTATGATGTGATTGCTCAAGCTCAGTCAGGGACTGGCAAGACAGCCACGTTTGCTATTTCCATCCTGCAGCAGTTGGAGATAGAGCTCAAGGAGACCCAAGCACTAGTGTTGGCCCCCACCAGAGAGCTGGCTCAACAGGTATCCGAGCACGGGGCCTTTCAGAATTCGAGTGGGTGGGTTTTGGGACCCCAGCCAGAGCAGAAGTTCTAATATTCTGCATGGAAGTTTGATTTTTGTGGGTTTTTTGATCCTCTGCGTGATTAGTTGCTTCTTTGCCTCACTAGCCTTTAACACTTGGTCTTCATAAATAGTGCTGTTTGGTCTCAAATATTAACTGGAAACATCTGTATGGTTTTCATTAGTCATTCGCCTAACTAAAATTAGTTGCTTTGTGAGAGTAAAAACAATGTGCTAGATGAATAGGAACATTGTTAGGAAAGGTTGTTGCAAGGTTATAAGGTTCTTTATTGAACTCAAGTACTACCTGGAATGATGGTCCCAAGGGCTACAAACCACAAGATACCTGGATGTTTTATGCTTTTGTGACATTACTTTTTTTTGAAATTGAAGTTCAGTCATAGAATTTGTTTTTAAGTACTAAGAATTATAGAATTAGTTTTTAAGTACTAAGTTGCTAGTTTGGGAACTCTGCAAAATGTGGTTGGTTTTTGTTTTTTTTCCCCTTGAACTTAGATCCAGAAAGTAATTTTAGCTCTTGGAGACTATATGGGAGCAACATGTCATGCCTGCATCGGTGGCACCAATGTTCGAAATGAAATGCAAAAATTGCAGGCTGAGGCACCGCACATTGTTGTTGGAACTCCTGGGCGAGTGTTTGATATGCTAAACAGAAGATATCTTTGTAAGTTTCTTGATGGGTAGTTGAGTCTTTTAATACTTTAGGTGTAAAAATGAGTATTTTGATTTTGTAGAAGTAACAGAATTTGGAAACTGGTGATTTTGTAAGGAATTAGGTTTTTTGTAGGGACATTTTTAACAAAATACATTTCTGTGTTAGGGATAGGTTTAAATTTCTAACTATTCAAGCACAATTCAAATAGTGCTTTTTCTTAACAGCTCCAAAATGGATCAAGATGTTTGTTTTGGATGAAGCAGATGAAATGTTGAGTCGTGGATTTAAGGATCAAATCTATGAGATTTTCCAGAAATTAAGTACAAATATTCAGGTACAACCTAGACTTATTAACTTGAAATGAAAATGAACTTAAAATCTTACCTGTATGATACCAAATAAGTAATACTATTGAAACCCATTTCCCTCTCCCTTCTTCCACGTGGGTTTACAAGCATGTGGATTTTATTTTAGCATGAGTTTGCAGGTACAAGTTACAATATGGCTGTGAAGTGCCTATATTGTCGTTCCCCCTGCTCAAAATAAAATTGTTTCATACTATCCCTGTCTTAACTGGTCTGTAGTCAGACAGGGACGCTTGGTCTCAAACATTTGAATCACCAGTGGAATCTTAAAAAGGTACTAAATTAAATGATTTCAGTTCTTTTTTAAAGTCCTTTTTTTCCCCCCAAAAAAAGGTTGTGTTACTTTCTGCCACAATGCCAACTGATGTGTTAGAAGTGACCAAAAAGTTCATGAGAGATCCTATTCGAATTCTGGTGAAGAAGGAAGAATTGACCCTTGAGGGAATTAAACAATTCTACATTAATGTTGAAAGAGAGGTAACTTTAAATATATTCTGATGGGAGGCTAATTTTAAGATTTTTACCTTCTTGTTAAAAGCACTGTGCTAAAATTGCACAAATTAGGGCAATCAATGCCTTGGTTTTTGTAATAATGCTAGCACAGTATAAACAAGAAGAAGAATAAATGCACTAGATTGAAAAAAGACTTGGGTGGACCTCTTTCTTAATGTCCAGTGTCCTGTGTCTTAAGATCTTAGTGCTATACACATGAACCATATAGGTTGGAAAGCTTCTGACAACCTTAAATTTAACCTCCCTGTCTTACTGAGGATATGTTTATTGCTGCAATTTTTTAGGAATGGAAGCTGGATACTCTTTGTGACTTGTATGAGACACTGACCATTACACAGGCTGTTATTTTTCTGAACACAAGACGAAAGGTAGATTGGCTGACTGAAAAGATGCATGCCAGGGATTTCACAGTTTCTGCTCTGGTAAGAGGCATAGTGTTTTGTTTAGCTTATTTTGTCACTTCGATGCACTTAAGGCAGGAACTAGTTACAATATAGCTGCAAAAAAGTGCTATGTTGTCGTTCCCCCTGCTTAAATTAAAAATGTTTTTTTCACTATCCCTGTCTGTTAAATGTGCCATAGCAGCCAGGGACGCTTGAACTCAAACATTGTTAAATGGCTTAAAATCTTAACTAAGATTTGGCTTAAGATTTTTAAGCATCAAACTTTTCAATGATAAAATAATTTCAATAGTAAATGTTAACGTGGACTAAAAAAGGAGGGGAAAGGTACTAAGATTTTGAAATTTTGTTTGCTTTGTAGCATGGTGACATGGACCAGAAGGAGCGAGATGTTATCATGAGGGAGTTCAGATCAGGATCAAGCCGGGTTCTGATCACTACAGACTTGTTGGTAATTACAAAAAGTTTTACAAGGGTGGGATACCGAAGAAACTTCCCAGAAGCTGCTTATTTGGGGAAGGTTTTTAATTAGCCTTTTCTCAATTAAAAGCTCTCTGGGAGAGAAAAGACCACACTCCACAGTGAACTACATTGTTGTAGTCCATTACTTACTTTGTGGCCAACAAAAAATGGGTGTGGAGTAAAGTATTATACTTCACCTAGGATTGAACTAGCTTTTGACATAATAGTAGTTTGGTATGGAACTTTAATTTTATTACTACTTTTTCTAGGCTCGTGGGATTGATGTGCAGCAAGTATCTTTGGTTATAAACTATGATCTACCTACCAATCGTGAAAACTATATTCACAGGTTAGTAGATGACATGTGATTGGATTGTATGTATCACTATTACTAATATTTGCTGGCATTCTTAAGCTTCCTTGAAAATTTGAGGGAATATATTAGGAAAACGTGACTTGACACAATGCTGCTATTTAATTCAATGCAGTTTCTTTGGGGGGGAAGATCTCTCTTGGCATAGCTAAAACAGTGGGAAAACTTACCTTGAGTCTGAAACATAGCCCAAATTTTGAAGTTTTGTAAAAGGCAAGGAAAAGACTCGCTTGTTACTTGATAGCAGAAAAAGTCTTTAGGTCTTGTGGCATTTTATTTGAGTCTTAGTTCTTTTAAGACTCATTGTGTTTCTCATGTTGCCTCCTGTGTCTTGTGTTCTTGGTGATTTTTCTCTAGTGGGATTTTCTCTTGGTGTGTTCTGGTAGTAACTGAGTTGTGTCCCTGGCATATAGTTATAGTGGCTTGATCCCTAAATAAATTAAATTGTGCTTTGTTACTTGATGTAAAAAAAGACTTTTTAAAAAATACAGGAGTCGATAGCAGCAGTTGATGACGTGAGATGGCACTCAGAAACGGCGTGACGTAATTTAGGACGTGGATTCATAAGCGAAACAGCACACTGTTTGAATAAAGAGCGAGTCGGTATTTATATATTTGTTTTTCTTTTGTCATGATTATTTGATATTTTTAAGTTCCCAACGTCCTAGCCAAAGCCATTTTGTGTATTAGCTTTGTTATGTTAGGTGGTTTGTATTGTCTGGTTTCTATGAAGGAAGGCAGATGTTGGGTTTAAACCACATTTTCAGTAACTTTTTAGTGTGGTTTTGTGTTGTGAGACTGAGCAAAAAGCAGTGATAAGTTTGGGTTTCCATACCAGAGTTGGAGAATAAGGAGTTAAGTTTTCCCACTGAAAAAGTATGGTAGTCCTAGAAAATTAGTTAACCTTCAAGTTATTTACATTTACAGTCTGCAGTTCCAGAGGTGCAGCGTCGAAATGGAGTATATAACAATTCTTTTTGTTTCATTCCTGGAGTCCCATCTGTCCCAGGCTGACCTTCGATCTTTGCCCACTTTGGTATGGGCTTAATTCATTACCCCAAACAGAATACTGTCATCTGCTTAAAATCACAATGCTCAAGACCTGAGATCTCATTTTGCAGCCAGACAAAGCCTTGATCTGCTTACTTTTGGCACTAACTGCTAAGGAAGATTTTTTCCCCCCTCATCTAAATACTTTGATCTAGCAGCTAGTGCTCCAAATAGAAGCACTCTATTACCTTGGCAAATAAACAGGAGCTGGTTAACAAGTGGATCATCTCCTTGTGGACTAAGGAATATAACTATAGTTACTACTGTCTTTCTTTTATGCAGAATTGGCAGAGGTGGTCGTTTTGGGAGGAAAGGTGTGGCTATAAACTTTGTTACTGAAGAAGACAAGAGGATTCTTCGTGACATTGAGACTTTCTACAATACTACAGTGGAGGAGATGCCAATGAATGTGGCTGATCTTATTTAATCCCTGGGATGAGATGGTTTTGAATGCAGTGCTCGCTGTTGCTGAATAGGCGATTCACAACGTGCATTGTGCTTCTTTCTTTGGGAATATTGAATCTTGTCTCAATGCTCATAACGGATCAGAAATACAGATTTTTGATAGTCGTGAGCTCTTGTGGGGAAAGAGCTACTGGCTTTCTCCTTTAGAGTTAGACTGTTGGGGTTGGGTGTAAAAGATATGGGGTCTGTAAAATCTTTCTTTATTAGAAATTTATTTCCTAGTTCTGTAGAAATGGTTGTATTAGATGTTCTCTATCATTTAATAATTTACTTGTGGACTAAAAGATATAAGTGCTGTATAAAATCAGCCAATTATGTTAAACTAGCATATCTGCCTTTATTGTGTTAGTCAGTAGACTGAATAGGAAAGGCTTTTCAAAATGGACTAATTTTTTTTAAGGAAGCATTTGAATGCATTTTGTTTGGTATTGTATTTATTCAATAAAGTATTTAATTAGTGCTAAGTGTGAACTGGACCCTGTTGCTAAGCCCCAGCAAGCAATCATAAACTAGATAGGGTTAAACCCAGTAAAATTGCCATATTGCACATGTCTTAATGAAGTTTGAATGTTCAATAAATTACTTGTATATTCACTTTGAATTCAAAATGATTGCTCTTGTTTAACTTATTGGCATTAATGTTAGGTGGGATGAGGAAAATAAGCATGGGTAATAGGTGGTTAGGCCTTAAAGGAAAAAAAAAACGTCCCTGGGCCCCATTAGTAAATCATGAGAGCAACCATTAGGTGTGGGAAGTGGAGAGTAAGAACTTTTATTGCCAACATGTAAGTGTAAAAAAATGCTCAATTGACATTTTGAGTTAATTGCTGCATCACTGTAGCACAGAGACTGATTAATTGTAAGTGTTCATCAGCACCATCAGCTAGGCACTTGTCTACTTCCTGAAAAGGAAAAATAACAGGTTACTGCCTGTTCAAAAAACATGGGCCTAGCCATACCCAAATATGGTAATAAAGTTTACTTACTGCAAGTTTTTCTGTAATGACTGACTTCTGCTTATCAGCAAGGTCCTCTTTCTCCACCACCACATCATGAAGTTGATTAATAAGCTGAGTTGCTGCATGCCCCTCATCAATTAGATCCTAAGTAGAGACTTAGAAAAGTCAGCCATCCCCCAAAGTACCAGCGTCATTATTTTATACTACATAAAAATTGTTACCTTAACAATGGCTTCCAGTTTTTCAAAGGAGCCACTCTGACAGGCTGAGAAAATGCCATTTATTGTTTCTGTAGGAACCACCTAAGGAAGATGGAAACCAGTATGTACTAAACACAAACTGCTTGACAATATTTGTAGTAATGTGTACCTATACAAAACCAGATGGGTATCTGGTGATTTCCAGGAGGACCACGTGTTCTGTTCTGTCCAGGAGAACTGACCCCACCCCCACCCCTGATAGCTGGGAAGCAGGATTGTAAATGTGGCTGGGCTTAAAGCGAGACACAATCTCTTGCCTTGGCATGGGTCAGGGTCATTGAATTTATTTCCCCAGGGGAAGCCAAAGAGACAGCTCAATCAAGTGGGAGCAGTGGATAGGCAAGTTCAGATTTATTCTCAGATTAAAAAGGACAAAGTGTTGTGACAATCAAATGAGCAAAACCTTCAAAGGGCTGGATTATTGGCTTTACTTTTTAATTACTGAGGGATACTATGTAGATTTAGAGGTGGAGGGTTTGATCCCTTAGGGCAGACAATGTAGCAATGGCCAATACTAGCCAAGCAAACTTCATTTTCCAATGTGACAGCTATCCAGGAGTGATGGATTATTTGTTTCCCTCCTGAGCTGGGGATGTTCCAAAGGCATTTAGGATTAGGGTTTAAAAACAGTTTCTTCCCCAGTATATTCTATACCTACAAAGGGCGAACTGCAAGAATAAAGAGAACGTCCTACCCCAGCAATCTCTGTGATCACCTTCTCTGTGACTTCTTGCCCACCTGTCAGTCGAGTAGCACTTTGAAGAAACGTGATGGCTTTTCGTAGGTCTCCTTCTGACACTTTCACAAGGTAAGATATTCCCTAAAAAAGGAAAAACAAGATGTTCTCATGAACAAGTCACCTCTATTATATTTTCTTAAAACTTTATCCAAATACTTGGCAGTTTTATACATGCTCCATAATGAACCACCTATGACATTGCTAGGACTCCTCCATGTTCCACTAGCTGACTTGACTGCCCATATGCTGATGGGTTCTACTAACAGCAAATCTGGCAGAAATCAGTCATCCTACCCACCTCTGTACTGATTTTCACATTTTCCTTCTCAGAAATGTCTAGTAATCTCTGATGTTGAATTTTATCTGACAAAGGTTTGAAGCGGAATTTGGAACATCGAGAGGTTAAGGGTTCAATTATCCTGTAAGAGAAGAGGGATCAGGTTGAAAAAGTGACTGCAGGGAATTTCTCAAACAGTTTACAAGTACATGGGCACCCTCAAAAGTTTTTGTTTGTTCCTTAACTCATCTATCAAGGAAGGCTGTGGCCAAACCCTCTGGGCTAAAATAAAGGGAGCATACATACCGACTAACATAATTGCAGATGAGGCAGAATCGAGTTGTCTTAGACTCTTTCTCCATTGTACGTCTTAAAGCTGCTTGGGCTGCAGAGGTCATAGAGTCAGCTTCATCCAGAATTACAATCTTAAAAGGAGGACATGGCTTCCCACTATATCAAAGAGAGGCAGCAGTAACCTAGAGATGCTTCTCACACTGTAAAGTAACCCCAAATCCTAAGCACTGTGCTGAAAGCATTATTTCCAAGGAAACGAGTTGATTTCAGGAAGATAAACACACTGGCAAAATTCTTTCATTTTTATTAAAGCTTTTTATTTGCAAAACACATGTATGGGTATTTTTCATGTATATGTATTTTTCAACATTGACCTTTGCAAACCTTTCTGTTACAAATTTCCCCCCTAGCTCCCACCCCTCCCTTAGATGGCAGGAAGTCTATATGTTAATTATGTTAAAATACTTGAAAAATTATCTTGCTGTGCAAGAAAAATTGGATCTGAGAAGGGAAACAATGCAAGCCAACATCAATAGAGAGCAAGAAAATGCTATGTTATGATCCACATTCATATCCTTCTCTGGGTGTATATGGTTTTCTTCACTGAACAATTGAAACTGGTTTGAAACATTTCCTTATTGAAGAAAGCCATGTCCTTAAGAATTGATCATCATAGTATTGTTGTTGCTGTGTATAATGATATCTTGGTTCTGCTCATTTCACTCAGCATCACTTCATGCAAGTCTCTCCAATCCTCTCTGAAATCCTCCTGTTGGTCATTTCTTACAGAACAACAATATTCCATAACATTCATATACCATAATTTGTTCAGCCATTCTCCAATTGATGGGCATCCATTCAGTTTCCAGTTTCTAGCCACTACAAAAAGGGCTGCCACAAACGTTTTTGCACATGTGGGTCCCTTTCCTTCCTTTAAGATCTCTTTGCGATATAAGCCCAACAGAAACACTGCTGGATCAAAGAATATATGCATAATTTGATAACTTTGAGCATAGTTCCAATTTGCTTTCCAGAATGGTTGGATCCGTTCACAGTTCCACCAACAATGTATCGCACTGGCAAAATGCAATAACATTTTAAACCTATTCTGCTATGAAATATATTTCCTCATACCAAAAAATTAAAATTTTGATATTAAAACCTATGATATTCAAGGGCAAAAGACTGGGCTTTTCTCATTTCATTCATACCTAAAAACAATCAGACATAAATGCCTCATTGCTCATTTCTCAAATATGAGAACCAACTCAAATTTATATCAAAAGTCATCCCCCAGTTGATAGTGGTCAAAGGATATGAATAGGCAATTTTCAGACAAATCAAAATCATCTATAGTCGCATGAAAAACTGTTCCAAATCATTACCGATTAAAGAAATGGAAATTATAATGACACTAAGGTACTACCTCACCAGTCAGATTGATAAAACAAAAAAGGGAAATGATAGCTATGAAGGGATGAAGGAAAACCAGGACACTAGCATTATTGGAAGAATTGTGAACTGACTGCATTTTGTTTTCCTTCTCAGGTTTTTTTTTTTTTTCCTTGTAGATCCGATTTTTCAAGTATTTTAACATAATTAACATGTATTAGACTTCCTGCCATCTAGGGGAGGGGGTGAGGGGAAGGAGGGAAAAATTTGTAGCAGAAACCTTTGCAAGGGAGCAATGTTGAAAAATTACCCATGATTATGTTTTGCAATAAAAAAATCTGAACTGATTCAACCATTCTAGAGAGCAATTTGCTGCCCAAGACGATTATAAAACCCTTTGAGTCAGTAATACCACTACTCCTAGGTCTGTATCCTAAAGAGATTTTTTTTTTTAAAAGATTGAGGGGAGAAGAGACAATTATTTCCTCCTTTTTGTAGTAACTTAGAATTGGAAATTGGGAATGCTCATCAAGTGGAGAATGGCTAAACAAGTTGTATGATTCTGTTCGAACATTATGATGCAAATGACAAGCAGAATTTCAGAAAAAACTAGACTTACATGAACTGATACAAAGTGAACTGAGCAGAGCCAAGAGAACATTATACACAGTAACAATAATATAAAATGAACTGAATGACAACTATTCTGGGCAATATAATGATCCAAGACAATCCTAAAAGACTCAAGATGAAAATGATATCTGCCTCTGAAGAAAGAACTCACACTGTACAAATACAGGCTGAAGCATTTTCTCTCTCAAAATGTACTAATATGGAAATGCTTTATGTGACTGTACAAGTATAACCTACATCAGATTACTATGCTAGAGAGAGAGGGGAGGGAGGAATAGAATTTGGACTCCAAAAAAACCTAACAAATAAATGTTAAAAATTGTTTTACGTGTGATGATTGGAGAAAAATGAAATATTTAAAACTAAAAAAGTCCAATCATAAGTTTTAAAGTATGTAGAGGAATAGTCTACATACATATATTTCACCTGAATTATCCTCCCTCACCAATACAGATCTCTGAAAAATAGTACTAAAAATCTCTATGAAGGAAAAGGTACTGAATGACCACCTAAAGGATAAATTTAAGTTTAAATTGTCAACAAAAATGGGATTCAAAATTAGAAAAGACTCAGTATTTTAGGGATTATGACCTGCCATAGAAAAGGAAAAAAACTTGGCTTACTTACTCTGAACGACTCCCTGACACAGTCAGTTGAGCAAACGTCTTTACTTTGTCCCGAATAACTTGTATTCCACGCTCATCTGATGCATTTAATTCAAGAACTCTCTGTCGGAAAAGCTCAGGTCTATAATAAGAAAATTAGGGATCATGTGTCATTTCACTCAAATCAATTTATATTTTTCTCTTTCATTGACATTTTAGGAGGGAGGCAATTGGGGTTAAGCAACTTGCCCAGCATCACACAGCTAATAAATGTCTGAGTTCAGATTTGAATTGAGGTCCTCCTGACTTGGTTGGTGTTCTCTATCTACACTGTGCTACCTGGCTGCCCTGCAAATAACATTTTTAACAAAAAAGGTAGAGCCAAGACATTGCAGCTGGAAGTAACCTTGGATACTGAATAGTCCAACTTTACATTTTACAGACAACCTGACTCCAAAGGTCACCCATAATCAACAGCTGAAGTGTGACTAGAACTTGGCTCTTTTCCAAACCCTCTCCTACCAGCATCTCTCTAATCTTTCTCATTTGAGAGCAAACCTGACCTCTCAAACCAGAACTTAAAATGATCATAAAACCCTTCTTAAAGAAGAGAGGATTACAGCTGCTCCATCCTGGACCTGATGGAGAGCTTTAGGTACTAAATAATCAAAAGGAGCTCTTATAAAGTCTTTGAGAAGAGCTTCTCGGCAAGTGAAACCAGAAAACAAGAGACAAGTTACAAGCCCTGCCGAGCAGGTGTCTCAGAGCCCACCTTTACTCCCAGCTCTGCCAGCCGTTCCTCAGCCGGGGGCACCCCCCCAACCCAGAACTCCTCCTCTTCTTCCCCAGTTCTGAACTGTGTTGAGCCTCTAGGCTCTCCCCATTCTATCCTCTTGGCCACTCTTCCAGGGCTTCCTTCAACATCAACTATGGCTCTCGGGACTTTGCCTCAGCTACCCTCTCAGCCTGGAACTTCCTTGTGTGTGTGAGGGCACCCCTCCACCTCAGTCCCCTTCTGCCACTGCCATGTTCCCTCTAGGACTACCCTTTTGGGGACAGGTCTGGACTGGCCAAGCTTCTCAGGCCCAGGACTTGACCACCAAGCCTGCCCCTGTCCTGCCCTCTCAGCTCCCTTTCTGTGCCTTGAGGGCAGGCCCTTTTTGGCATGTTTGTGCCCCCAGCTCCTCACCCAGTGCTTGCTGCCTCTCCCCTGATTTTCTCCCATCCTGACCCAGCTAAACTGGCCTTCTCCCTGTTCCTCACCTGTGATCTCTCCCATCTCCATCCACTGCCAGCAAAACCTTTCTTCATCTTTTTGAGGGATTTTCCTTTTTTTTCAACAACTACATATGAAGCCTTTCCAGATCACCCAATACCCTCTCCCTCAAATTATCTTGTATCAAAGAGTGGTGCGTGCATGTGCAACTTGCCCATCAGAATATAAACTTGTGGGCAAGGATTATTTCATTTAATGTCTGGTACATACTAAGTACTTGTTGGTCCTCTGTGGTCATTCCTTCTTCCATTAAGCTCTCTCCTGCCCTATTACAGAAGGCCCTGTGTCTCTGAGAAACAGGTAGCCCTTCTTGCCCAAGCCAGTCCTCTCTCTCTCACACAGATACTTCCCTTCCATCTTCTTGTTTCCTTCCTATCTATTTGATTGTCCTTCTCAATTTCCTCTGCTGGATCAATGACCACATTATGCCTCCATGGGATGGGTGCTCCCTTTCTATTATGGTACAAGGTACCCTCTCTTGACATCTCATCAGGTCACACCTCCAAGAATTAGTCCCAGACCGATGATCACCTAATCCATAAATCCAGAGCTACCCTCTGACCTGAATTCTGATCCTCTGTAGCTGGGCATCTTAGTGGCCTGACAGGGCAGTGTGAACCAATGATCTGAGATGGGAGGTCCAAAAGCTAGTGAGATTTGGGCATTGTGAAGAGGCAAGGCTTCCAGAAATCAAGAAGCTGCCATGTGCACTGATCAAACTACCTCTGGAAGACCTCATCCAGTTAGGGGCATCATGGTAAAGGGGACACAGAATGGTTTTTGAGTCTATTGTATGAGGATTGGCTGAAGAAACTGGGGTTATTTTGCCTAGAAAAGACACATAGCCGTCTTTATTTTCTGAAGAACAATCATTCAGTAGAGGGCTTAGATTTGTTGTTTGGCCTCATATTGTAGAAGTAGGTGTAATGGATAGATGCGGAGAAGTCAAATGAGGCTAGATAGCAGGAAAACAAAAAAATAACCAACTTCCTAAAAAAAATAGCTTTTCAAAAGTGGATGGGCTATCATTGGAGGTAGAGAGTGAGTGGACTCCTGCCCACTTGAAATCACTAGGATTTCAAGCAAAGTTGAGTGTGGTGTAATGGAGGTCAAGGGCTCAGGGTGCCTTCCAACACTAAAATCTTACAATTCTGTGATCCTGAACTGCCTACCACTATCACTCGCTCAATATCTCACTAGCATCCCAAATGTATGTCCAGAGCAGAACTTATCTCTGCCCCCGAATGTACTTATCCTCCAACTTTCCTTAATTGTGTTGAACACTGCCCTCAGTTATCCCAGACTGTAACTTCTTTGCTGCTTTGGGTTTTTTGAGACAATCTGGGTTAAGTGACTTGCCCAGGATCACACAGCTAGTTAAGTACCCAGGTCTCTATCCATTGCCCCACCTATTTGCACCCAACATCATAATTTCTGACTTATCTGACCCCCTTGGCCGTTCTGCTCAGTTCTACCTGTCCCACACAAGCCATAGTTCCCTTCTCTGCTCCCACACAGCCACTAGCCGCCCTAGTTCAGGGGACTCCCTGGGACTTCTGCACTAGCTGCCTCCCTCAGGCCACTCCATTCTCCTATCCTGAGAATCCTGAGGATTCTCTGCCTAGAGAGTAAAATAAGCTCCTGAGACTCTCCACATTCTGCCTCCCACCTACTTTTTCAACTTTATTTCATCCTCCTTCAAACTCAATTTTATCCAAACTAGGCCAGCTGATCCCTGAACTTCCTATTTCATCACCCCATCCCCAATGTCCTGCTCGCCCCCTTGGCAGGCTCTCCCACTTCTCAGAGCCATCCTGTGCCTTCAATTCTCTAGCTCCATGACAACTTCCATGCCCAGTTTTCTTCCTTCCCATCCCACTCTCCCAACAAATGTAAGCTCCTTGAGGGTGGTCTCTTCTAGTCTGTATCACTAGTGTCTGATGTAAAGCTTTGCACACAGCAGGCACCTAATAAGTGTTTCCTGAATTACCCCATCTCTGTGATCTGCCAAGAGCTGCAAACAGAGGCAAAAAGCCTGTGCTTACCCATAGAGCTCCCTGGCAGCCGCCAGAATGGTGGAAGTCTTTCCAGTTCCAGGTGGTCCGTAGAACAAAAGGTTGGGGAGCTGCGGAAACACAAGCCTGTCTTTTAAGGACCCTGCGCCAGCATCCCCTCCCCTGATCCCCCATTTCAGACATTCAGCACACACCTCCACCCCCCCTCTCTGCCAGGACTGCGGCTCCTCCCGGGGCCTGGACCCTCCAGCAGGAGGAGGGGTTCTCAGAGAGCGACTCCCGTCCCAGACGCCTCGGACACCGGACCCCGCTCCGACACCCCCCCCCCCCCAAACACCCAGTGGTGCCCTAGCCTGGCCAGTTGAGGGGCGGGGTCTCAGCTCAGAAGTGGCCCCAAGTCTCTGGGCAGATGAGTCCCAACTCACATCTGCTCCTTCCAGGGACTTCTTCAGCACCGCCACAACCTCCTCCTGAAAGGCCACCTCGTCCACGCATTTGGGCCGGCTGAAACAGAAGGGTATGGCCACGATGGCCCGCGGTCCTTGGCGGTAGCATCCCAGGAAAGGCTCTCCAAACCCCTCAGGCCCACTAACCCACCCCACCAACCTCCCGAGAGGCAGGACTCAGGATAGGGGCGGGGCGGGGTGGGGCTTCTGGCCAGGCTGGCCGGGGGAGTGGGGCGCGCTCTTACTATTTCTCCACCCACGGGACGGGCTTGGCCCTTCGGCTCTCAGCGCTGCTGCCCGCAGGGGCAGCGAGTCCTCGGTCTTTCGTGGGCGGCGGCTTGGTGCTGATGGAGACCGGCCCTTTGAGGAAGGCCTGCATGGCCGAAAGCGAGAGGCAAGAATCGGACTCAAGGGGGCCCCGGAACCACTTGGGACCAGAGCGTCACGCACGGATCCCCAGATGTAGAGCTGGAGGCTCGAGGAGCCGAGTCACGCACACACGAGGAGGGGGCGGTCACGCAGTACCCGCTCCCGTTCCCCACAGGTTCCACAGCTCTCGGTTCCCGCCACCGAACAGCCTGCCGGGAGTCCCGTACGTCGCTTCCGGCGGAGGAGGTGCGCCCTAGCCGAGAGGCCGTTAGTTCCCTAGACTTGCATCCGGCGGGGGGGGGGGGGCGGGGTTCACCTCAGTTCGACTGCTCTCCGTGGGATCCCTCTTAGATCTGCAAGGCATCGGCCATCTCTGGAGGGCACGGACACACCACGGTTTTGCCTTTCTCTTATACTCCGGCGCTTAGCTACTCCGTAGCATACAGTAAAGGCTCCTCCCGAGTGCTCGGCGCCAGCCTGAAGCCCTCTTCAAAGATGGCTTCGAGGAAGAGCATGCAGCAACCGGCACGCATGCGCTACTTTCTCTCGCCCTCTCACCCTCCCGCCCTTCATGTGCATGATGCTCTGCGTGTCTCCCTGGCTGAGCCGGGCGCTGCTGATACAGCAACTCGACTCCGGAAAGGCACCGCCGGCTGAGACACTCCCTGGGCACTTTTGTGTAAAACAGAACCGGATGTTTAGGGGGGATCACGTGCCTCGCTCCCCAAAGCCCCACAGCCGGCTACATTCCCATCCGGGACTTGCCGCCCCGCCCCACCGCATCATCTCCTGATTGGTCCCAGCGCGGACACCTGAGGCCAATCGGAAGAAGGCACACGAGCCTTGCCTCCCCCCTGCGCCTATCTATTGGGAGATAACGCAGCCCAGTACTAGCCTTCCGAAGTCCCTTTTATGTCCTTTCTTTTCCTCCACGTCTCTCATTCTTCTCCCGAGCTGCTGGTTCTCCAGCTTATGGCGCCACAATCTTCCCCTGGCAGAAATGGAGGAGTTAATGGTGAAAGGAGCTAGGAGCCCAGTGATAGCCACATGCTGACTCCTAGACAAGACAGCCCTCATCTCCGTGCTGAGCGACAGCCTCCAGCAACCTGGGGTCTCCTTCGTTCCCATAGGGGATGCTGCCGTCCTGTTGGCAAAATTGGCGACCTCCTCTTTTCAGATTGGGAATGAAGTTTGACCGTGGCAAGAACTGCAATCAGGGTGGTGAAGCAGCTGCCCTTCCCAAGCTTCAGGGATGCCAAAGTCATAGCTGGGAGTTGGGCTATGTGGAAACACGCCATTTCCCAGAACTGAGGCCCGGGAAGTGGCTTGTGTACTCAACTTGGATGTTTGGGCTCAGTCTGTTTGAAAGTATTGCATTGACCAGCCCCAGGTTATTGCTTACCCCTCCCTCCCCATTTCCCAGGGACCTGAGAGCTATCCAGCACACCTCTTGACAACCTTACAGTTCCTGAATTCCTGTTCCAGCCATGCTAACTCTGGTTCTGTTTGTATCTGTGAGACAACTGGGACACTGCTCCCCAGTACCTGCACTGGCCATGCATGAGCCTGCCATGGAAATAGCCAAGAATGATTATGTCATGTCACCCCACTTATGTATATAAAGTACTACCTTTGGCCCAGCATGTTAAACCCTCCTATTGGGGCATGACTGGGGAGGGGGGAGGGTTCCACTTGCAAGCATTTCCTCACTTTGAAATTAGTTATATTTCTGTTAGTGTCCTGACTCTCCCATCTCCAGCCTGCTCTGGCTCTGACCAGTCCCAGATTAGAATCCAGGTGACAAAGGCAAAAGAGGCCTAGGGCACAGATAGTGGAAAAGGAAGCCATGAATGCCTTTTTTTTTTTTTAATCGACTATGATTATTATTAAAATGCCTTCCCAAGCCCCACTTGAGGGACAATAATGGAAATATCTATGACTTCAAAGCTGAGGCTTTTCTAGCTCTGATTTCATCAGAAAACCTGCCTCCAGGGGCAGCAATCTAATGGCCCTCAGCACCCTAGGCAGGCTAGTGCCTTACACAAAGAGTGAGGACAGCAAGCTTTAAGGTAGATGAGAAGAAAAGGGAAAGGAAAGGAAAAGCAAAGGCAAGAAGAAAAGAGGAAAGACACAAAAGGACATGTAATTCCTTAGAACAATGATAGCTGTCCTTCATGACATTAAAACCCTGAGGAGGGTAACACAATTATTTTCCCTATTGGTGAGATGAGGAAACTGAAGTTCAGGAAGATTAAAGGCAATGGAACTGAGTGAATTCCCATCTTTATCAACTGCAAACCCCAAGTGCTGCACCACACCAGTACTAGTAAAGTATGATGGTTTCAAGAAACACAACCTCACACCAACCTGATCGAACGACAGGGTTTATTTATAGAATTTATGGAATTAATGTACTAGCTGGACAAGTTACTTAACCTGTGTCTGCCTCAGTTTCCTCATTTGTTAAATGGTAATTAGTTGTAAAAATACCCATTTTGCACAGTTGTTGAGAGGATCAAATGAAATATTTGTAAAGTGATTTGCAAACCTTAAAAAGGTTATTTTATTTTTAATACATTGCTTTATGAATCATGTTGGGAGAGAAAAATCAGAACAAAAGGGAAAAAAAAGATGAACATAGCATGTATTGGTTTACATTCAATCTTCATAGTTCTTTTTCTGGATGAAGATGGCATTTTCTATCCAAAGTCTATTGGGATTGTCTTGGAACTCTGAACCTCTGAAAACTGTCTTTCATGGTTGATCACTGAACATTTTTTTTAAAGCTTTTTATTTACAAAACATGAATGATTTTTCTACATTGACCTTTGCAAAACTTTTTTTTTTGTTCCAAGCTTTTCCCCTCCTTCTCCCCAGCCCCCACCCCTAGATGACAGGTAATCTAATACATGCTAAATATGTTAAATTACATGACAAATCCAACATATGTATACATATTTATACAGTTATCTTACTGCACAAGAAACATCAGATCCAGAAAGAGAGAGAAAAAAAAAAAAACCTAAGAAGGAGAACAAAATGCAGGAAAATATTCACAGAAATTGTTAAAATGCTGTGTTGTGGTTCTCACTCAGTTCTCTCAGGCTTCTCTCTGGATGTATATGACAATCTTCATTGCTGAACAATAGGAACTGGTTTGAATCACATCATTGTTGAAGAGAACCATGTCCATCAGAATTGATCATCATATAGTATTGTTGTTGCTGTGTATAATGATCTCCTGGTTCTACTCATTTCACTCAGCATCAGTTCATGCAAGTCTCTCCAGGACTCTCTGAAATCATCCTGCTGGCCAATTCTTACCGAACAATAATATTCCATGACATTCATATACCATAATTTATTCAGCCATTCTCCAATTGATGGGCATCCATTCAGTTTCCAGTTTCTAGCCACTACCAAAAGGGCTGCCACAAACATTTTTGCACATGTGGGTCTCTTTCCCTCCTTTAAAATCTCTTTGGGATATAGGCCCAGTAGAAAGACTGCTGGGTCAAATGGTATGCACAGTTTGATAACTTTTTGAGCATAGTTCCAGATTGCTCTCCAGAATGGTTGGATGTATCAGTGTCCCAGCTTTCCCACATCCCCTCCAACATTCGTTATTATCTTTTCCTGTCATCTTAGCCAATCTGACAGGTGTGTAGTGGTATCTCAGAGTTGTCTTAATTTGCATTTCTCTGATCAATAGATCACTGAATGTTCTTGCTGTTATTGTATGTACAATGTATTCCCAATTCTGCTTGTTTTGTTCAGCATCAGTTCGTATAAATCTCCCCATGCTTTTAAAAAGCTATTTAAAATACTAATATATTACCTCTTCTCTGGGTACAGTGGCCTGGCTCTGATCAGCCTGAATATGTCCTTCAGAGGCCTGAATACAGAATAAACTCTCAGTAAATACAGATTGTGAGGGAAGAGGAGCATGTGATAGTACATGGCATGTTTCCACCATGGCTGGCTGACCTGCCCCCCAAAATAATCAGCAGACAGAAACAGCTAGAATAACTGGTGAATTCCTAAGATAAGCCTTTGAATACCACATGAAAGCTGTGTATTTACCTTACCTAGGCTACTGGTGTTGGGTATACTAAAGGAGGCATTGGGTCTGCTTCTCTTAGACTGGTACATTGGTAAAGGAGGCAGCTGGGTAGCATAGAGGACAGAGCAAGAAGCATGTAGTTGGGAAGACCTGAGTTCAAATTCCAGGGGAAGTCCCAAAAAACTTCAGAGAGTAGAGGAAAGGGGACTCCTGAAACATTCAAGTTCAAAGAGAGCTTGGCAGCCCCCTGACCCAACCTTCATCTCAGAAGAAATCCTCCTGATCACATGGGAGCAAGTGGCCTTCTAGCTGCAGCCTGGAGATTTTCAGGGATGGAGGCAGTGACCCGTTCCACTTTGGGCTGGCTAGAACTGTTGGTAATGTTTTTCTCCATGGAGCCTTAATTATCCTTTTTTTTTTTTTTTTTTTTCAGTGCCCCTCTGGGGCCAGGCAGAACACATCTGATTTCTCCCCCCTAGATCAGCCCTCCAAATGCTTGAAGTCGGCTCTCACATTCCCCCAACCAACCCCTTTTCTCTAGTTAAACATGCCCAGTTTTTCCAATGGATCCTCACAAGACATGAAACCAAGGTCCCCCACCATCTCTAGTGTCTGGCTGTGGTCTGGCCACATCCTGTATAAAAAAAGACTTGACTCTTACCTCCTTATTCCCAGAAACCATACCTCCTCATGCAGCTCAAGGCCAAATTAGTTTTTCAGGCTGCCTCAGGACTCCTACCAAGTGGCAAAAATGCTTTTTCAAACTTAACACAGACTATTTTTTTTTCCCAAACAACATTCCTACTTACTTACCCAATGAGATCAATGATACCACTCCAGGAGAGGCTCTCATCTGAACTTGCTTTATAACAAAGATGGGCTTTGTTCTTGCCACTCTTAATCTTGAGCCTTCTGAGGTTATGCTATTTATGCAATGAAGAAATGAAAGATGGCACCAGTAGATATATTTTAAATGGGACAAGGGGTCATGGACTGATGAATCTTCGAAGTTGCCAACTCAAACATTCACAAGATAAAAGTGGGAAGAAAAGGTCAAACATGCCTCCTTAGTTTCATTTTCTCCTTCACTGAGTTTTTCTTCTGGACTTTTCTTACCATTTACAATATACCATATATGGCAAATTGTCCTTGGCCCAGCCCCATGTTTCTCCTTTTTAAATTGGAAGTCTTAAGTGGCCTAAAGCATTGCTTCTCAAACTCAAATATAACCTGAAGTCCAGTTCTCCACTCCCCAAAAGCCCAGGGTTCATAGGTCTTAGGACTGACCCCTAAAAGTTATTTTCTCTTTGGCTCATTACTTTAACACAGAGTTTACTTTGGTGAAATCTCCATATATCACTTATAGATGGGTCATGTCCATGCTTCCACAAATGTAACTAGGGCCCAGTTCTCATACAAACACTAGGAAGCCAGTGTCACTGCATCGAAGCTCCCCTAGGGGCAGTCAGAAGACTGGAAAGGTAGGAAGGAATCTGTATATGGAATGTTTTAAAAGCCAAATAGAGGAGTTTATATTTGATTCTGAAGGGAATGAATGGCGATGAGGGGTGGGTGACTTGGCAGGCTTGTACTTGAACTATTGGACGGCTAAGTGAAGGATGGATTGCAGCAGGGAGATCTAAGGTTGGGAGATCAGCCTCTGAGGTAATGCAGTGGTCCAGGTAGGACTCGGAAGGCTAGCACCAATGTGGTAGTAGTATCAGGAAGGAAAGGTGAGCATGAGAACTGTTAAGAGAGAAGTGACAGGATTTGGCAACAGATTAGATCTTGGATGAGGGGGAGAGAATAAAGTCAAGGAGGACACTAGGCTTTTCCTTGGGTAACTGGGAGATGTCCTCAAGGCAATTTAGGAAGAAGAGAGTTTAGACATGTTGGACTTAAACTGTCTGGAAAGATAACCAAGAGGCACCTGGATAGGTGAGTGAGAATAAGATTTGAGAATCATTAGCATTGAGACAAAAAAAGAATTGAGGGGAATGGATGAGCTCACCAAGAGAAATGGGAGGGAGAAGAGAAGAGAGACTTGGAGGATACCCGTGGTTAGCAGGTGAGACTTGATGAAGATGAGATAAAGGATACAGGGCTGGGCAGCTAAGTGGGGCATTGGTCAGAGTTCAGGGCCTGCAGTCAGGAAGCACTATATTCAAATTCAGCCTCAGAGATTTCCTAGCAGTAACCTTGGGCAAAATATTTGACCACTATGCCTGTTTTTTTTTTTTTTTTTCACCTGCAAAATGGGGATAATAATCACCTCTGTCTCCAAGGGTGGGATAAATGAAAAGTCCTCAGCACACAGTGGTGCTATTGGAATGCTCTCTAGGATGATGAGGATGTCCTGAAAACCTAGAGTATCCAGAAGAGGGTGATCAATAGTGAAACTGAGCAAAGACATCTTCTGGGAATGTGACCTTGATCTATACCCTAATTGTGACTTGAGACTTTGCAATAACAAGTTGAGGTATAGCTAAAAATTCCATGTGTTCTAATGTCTTGAATGAATATTTCCCCTCCTATTCCACACATACACACACTTTTTTTCTGGCTGAGGCAATTGGGGTTAAGTGACTTGCCCAGGGTCACACAGCTAGGAAGTGTTAAGTGTCTGAGACCAGATTTGAACTTAGGTCTTAACTTCAAGACTGGTACTCTATCCACTGTGCCACCTAGCTGTCCCCCTCACACACCTTTTTCTTTTTTTTTTTTTAATATATAAAGCTTTTTATTTACAAAACATATGAGTGGCCTTTCAACATTGACCTTTGCAAAAACTTTTTTTTTCCCCAAGCTTTTCCCCTCCTTCCCCCCACCCCCCACCCCTAGATGACAGGTAATCTAATACATGCTAAATAGGATAAATTATATGACAAATAAAATACATGTATACATATCTATACAGTTATCTTACTGCACAAGAAACATCAGATCTAGAAAGAGAAGAAGAAAAAAACAACCTAAAAAGGAAAACAAAATGCATGGAAATATTCAGAGAAAGCGTTAAAATGCTGTGTTGCCATTCACTCTCAGTTCCCACAGGCCTCTCTCTGGATGTATATGACTATCTTCATCGAAGAACAACTGGTTTGAATTACATCATTGTTGAAAAGAACCATGTCCATCAAAATTGATCATCGTATAGTCTTCTTGCTGTGTATAATGATTCCTGGTTCTGCTCATTTCACTCAGCATCAGTTCATGCAAGTCTCTCCAGTCCTCTCTGAAATCCTCCTGTTGGTCATTTCTTACAGAACAATAATATTCCATAACATTCATATACCATAATTTATTCAGCCATTCTCCAATTGTTGGGCATCTTTTCAATTTCCAGTTTCTTGCCACTACAAAAAGGGCTGCCACAAACATTTTTGCACATGTGGGTCCCTTACCCTCCTTCAAAATCTCTTTGGGATATAGGTCCAGTAGAAACACTGCTGGGTCAAAGGGTATGCACTGTTTGATAACTTTTTGAGCACAGCTCCAAAGTGCTCTCCAGAATGGTTGGATCCGTTCACAGTTCCACCAACAATGTATCAGTATCCCAGTTTTCCCACATCCCCTCCAACAGTTATCATTATCATTTCCTGTCTTTTTAGCCAATCTGACAGGTGTGTAGTGGTATCTCAGAGTTGTCTCAATTTGCACCTCACACACCTCTTAACTGACATTTAAGTACTTCTTTTAAAGGCAAATGATGACTTTCAGCTAACAGACTTAATTCTCTCATCCAAGAATATGGACTGCTTGTATAGCAGTTTTCTAGGGAAATTTAAATTGAGTTTATTTACTAGTACTTTTGTTTCTGGGATAGATTTTCACTTTAAGAATGTATGCCTGAACTCGACCAGACAATGGGAGAAAATGTATGAGGAGGGGAGCTTCAGTGTTTAGGATCTATTTAATATCATCTTGTAGTTTGCACTTTGCACTCCTCTACCAACATCTGTCTGTTGGGAGTTGCCTTTTCTCCGGAGATCTTAATAAATCCATTTTTGCTTTTTACCTTGAAGGTCTCTGACTTCAATTTGGGTAAGGGTCACTGTCCCACACAATAGTGTCTCAGGCTTCATGGAAGGTAAGATTAGAATTTAGATAAAATTTAGATGAGGATTGAGAAAAGGCCACTGGTTCTGGCAATTAAGACATTTCTGTTTTAATAAATTTATTAAAAGAAAAAAATAAAGGTCGTTGGTAACAGAATCCAGGCCCCTCTCCGGTACCCCCACCCCGCCTTCCTTGGCCCGGGAGGGGCACACCTTCCTCAGATCTCCCTCCACGGAGAGAGGCTGGCCTCCTAAAGGGACCAGGACGGCGGCAGCCCCACAAGCACTAGAGGTTTCCTTAACCGGGCCTGCACCATTCCCAGATCCGCGCCCAGGCCGAAGCAGTGTCCTGAGCCTGGAACGCTTTCTCCTTTCCCCTCTCCTCTCGCGCTTAAAATTTCTGCTTCCCTCAAAGGCTTGGTTTACACGCCGCCCCTCTTATACTGGCCCGTTCTCCCTTGTCTGCATACACAGCAGGCGCTCCATAAATGCCTATCGGAAGGAACTTGACGTGAGGATCTTGAGGTTCAGAAGAGTTGAACAAGGGCCCGGATTGCAACCGAGAGTGAGGGTCGTATATGAGAAAACGAATTGAACGTCTAGTACCTGACTCGGACCCTCGCTCAGACCCAGCTCTATAAAAGCGAAAGGCCAGATAAGCTGACTTTGCCACCATCACTCCGCTACCAAGGAGCCAGGCAGGAAATGATTGTTTCACTTCCTGTCCGGAAGGGCGCATCCACAGCAAGGGTGGGAATCAAGCCCGTAAATTCATGAGCAAAGATACGGCTTTTGGAATAGTCAAAATCATTAAAGAATAAAAGAACTCAAAGTAATAAGGGAAAAAGGAGTTTTGCGAGAAAAAGATTATGTCAGCGAACGTCAATCCGGCAGACCCTTTCATCCAACATGGACTCCCCCAAGCTGTCTGCCAGAATAAAAAATGGCCACGAACTGGGCTATAAAATTCCTCTGCGCAAGCGCGTTTCCCGCCCTTGCCCTCCGAAGGGTGGGGAAACAGAAAAGGAGGATTCGCCTGCGCAGAGACAAAGGTCCCTAATCTGAAAGGTGCGCAGGCGCACATCCCTCAACATGTTTGGTTACCGATTTGGAGGCAACCAATGGAGTGAGGGTGGGGTTCAGTGACTTTGGATCTGAAAAGGCGGAGCTCGCTATGAGTGGGCGCCATGAGAAGCTGCAGCTCGTGCCACGTGGGATCCGTCATAATTCCCTGTTCTGGATAGGCTTTAATGGCAGCCCTTTCCCCTCCCATTTCTCTGCTTCCTTTCCTGGATCATCAATCACTCAATTAGCGAACATTTGCTGAGTGTGCTAAGCACTACTAAACCGTTATTAAGCGCCTTCTGTGAGCTAGGCACAGAGTTAAACCGAGGATTCAAAAAAAAAACAAACCAGGAACTCCTATTACAGAAGGCGGCGTACAAACATAAACAAAGCAAACTTTCTACCCCATGAATGGGAATGATTAAAAGAGGGAAGGCGCCAGAATTAGGGGGTTGGGGACGTTCTCCTATGGAAGGTGGGGAGGGCGGGGAGAGCGTTCCAGCGTGGGGGGGGAGGACTCGGAGCCGGCACAGAGCAACAGACCGTTCGTCGATAACATCAGCATGAGGAGTGGGCGGGGTCAGGCGCCGAGGGCGGACCACACGTGTGTGGTCCGCTTCCGGTCACGGACCACGGGGGTCAATCCACAGTGGAAGGACGCAGACGAGACGGGGGCAGGGCAGGAGCACACTTCGTGCTTTTCTCTCATGCCGGCAGCGATATCAGAAACCCGGGAGAACCTAAGGCTGCCTGCTTTCTTGTTTCAAAATCGTACGATCAGGGCAGGGATTGGGCGCTCGGGGCCCCTTCTGGGAAAGAGACCCGGGGGCGAAGAGCTGGCCCTGAAATTGTTTTCTATAGTAACCAGAGGATGTTCAGGACCACCAGGGCGCAGAATTAGGCCGAGGCTGCATCAGCAGGGACGGATTGAGGGGCTGCCCTTTTACCTGGGCAGGTGGAAATAATTTCCTCTTATCAGGCCCACTTCAGCTGTTTTGAAAGCGGAAGAAACCCTCGGAGTTAGCACTTGGGATCATTTCTATTTGGAATAAATGAGTGAATGATAAGTTCCATGAAGGGACAAAGGAAAGGGAGGGAGAGGAAAAAGTGTAACTGAATCATTGGTAATAAACATCAGCTTCCTGACATGTCAGTCGGCCTGAATGAATGTCAATTTTCATTTATTATCTCTTGACAATCCAATTTTAAGCTGCCAGTATTGGCCTACAGCACCTGATTCTCACAATCATTGTGTGATTCTGCACAAACATCAAACGCAACATTCTTATAGCCAGTAGATTTAGGAAGGTGTCAGTGTCTACCAATGGCTTATTTCTCTCTTTATGGCCGAATAGATTTGCCACAAGAGTGCACACCAGTTTCCTCATCTGAAGTTATCTTTCTGGGTGGGGTACAGTTACTTTCAAAGCTTGGGGTCTATAAATAAACTTGTGCTTTGCTGCAGGATATTGAAAAAAATAATTTTTGAGATGAAATGAGACAATCTCTTTCCCTAAAATAAGTAGTAAATAGGCATTTATTAAACACCTACTTCGTTTCAAACACTGTGCTAAAGACCCTACAGACACCTCATTGGATCCTCACACTAACTCTTCCTATTTTTATCCCCATTTTACAGATGAGGAAATAGTAACTTTTCCAAGGCAGAGCAAATACTGAGTGAAGATCTGAACTCGGATCATGATTCCAGGCCCAGAAGATTAAGAGATAGACATATCTATGTATGTATGTGTTGATATTTACATATATGTATTAATATTCCAAATTTGACTCCTCACCAAATTCCAGTCCTACAACGAATATATATTTGTATAAATTCATGTATATAACAAATATCAAAGAAACCCATTTATCCAAATCAATAGCAAAACAGAAATGAGAGAAAGTATACATAAGAAAATATATGCCAGACAATGCAGATTGAAAGAACTCTCATTGGGAGCCATATAGTTCAATTCAACCAAAAAAGTCTCAGATCTCGCCCAAGGTGAAAATTCTATGAAGTTTTTAGTATAGCAAGCTAGGCATAGGAGTAGGACAGAAACTGCCAATTTCTATCATATTGACTTTTCCCAAAGGTTTTGCTCTTTTTAGCAATCTGGAGTCATTGGAATGATCACCCACTATTGAAATCTGAAGCCAAAAGAACCTAGCATCTCTCTTCTCTCTTACCACCTCTGCCTATCCCTCATTCAAGAGTGAGGCATTGAGTAATCAATCACTTAGGAGACTCTATTGCAATTAATCCTTCCTTCCTCCGTCCTTCCTTTTCTTCTCTCCTTCCCTGTTTTCTTCCCTTCCCTCCTTCCCTCCTTCCTTCCTTCCTTCCTTCTTTCCTTCCCTCCTTCCCTCCTTCCTTCCTTCCCTCCTTCCTTCCTTCCTTCCCTACTTCCTTCCCTGTTTTCTTCCCTTCCCTCCTTCCTTCCCTCCTTCCCTCCTTCCTTCCTTCTTTCCCTCCTTCCCTCCTTCCCCCCTTCCCTCCTTCCTTCCTTCCCTCCTTCCCTCCCTCCTTCCTTCCTTCCTTCCCTCCCTCCCTCCCTCCTTCCTTCCTTCCTTCCTTCCTTCCTTCCTTCCTTCCTTCCTTCCTTCCTTCCTTCCTTCCTTCCTTCCCTCCTTCCTTCCTTCCTTCCCTCCTTCCTTCCTTCTTCTCCTTACTTTTCTTCCTTCCCTCCTCCCCTTTCTTCCTTTTTTTTTAATTAAAGCTTTTTATTTGTATAACATATGTATGGGTAGTTCCCCAGCATTGATCTTTACAAAGCTTTCCATTACAAATTTTATCCCCAGTCCCCTCCCCTCCCCTAGATGGCAGGAAGTCCACTACATGTTAATAATGTTGAAATACTTGACAAGTTATGCAAGAAAAATCCTATCTACAAAAAAAAAAAAATCAGAGAAAGGCAACACAATGCAAGCAAATATCAATAGAGAGCATGAAAATGTTATGATGTGGTCCACATTTCACATCCCTCTCTCTGGGTGTATATGGTTTTCTTCAGTGAACAATTGGAACTGGTTTGAGACAATTCTTTGTTGCAGAGAGCCACGTGCATCAGAATTGATCATCATATAATACTGTTGTTGCTGTGTATGATGATCTCCTGGTTCTGCTCGTTTCACTCAGCATCACTTCATGCAAGTCTCTCCAGGACTCTCTGAAATCGTCCTGCTGGTCGTTTCTTACAGAGCAATAATATTCCATAACATTCATATACCATAATTTATTCTTCCTTTTTACTTGTCTTTGCATCCTCCCAGCCAAGCATTTTTTAGGACTGATTGAACAAGTTAATATGAAGAGATGTAGGAAAAAGATCCCTGTATTCATAGATGTATAGACTGAATCATGGTACAGTGGAAAGCTCATGAGATTACTGGAATCAAAGGACTTGGCTTCAAATCCTGGCTCTGCCATTTACTGCCTGAGTAATTTAGGGCAAGTCACTTAAATTCTATCTCTATTTCCTCAATTGTCAAATGACAGGGCTGGCCTTGATGACTGCTAAAGTCTCTTCCAGCTCTAAATCTATGACTTCATGAGATTGAGTGGTCTAGATTCTTTTTTGCCAAAAGTGGGAGGGACTTTAGAGACTGGTTTATCAAATACCTTCTGTCCTTCCTCTTCCCCCCACCCCCATGAGAGTACACACACATTGGAAACACATAGGATCAGGGTTTGAATAAAAATTATTCATGTCTGAAAGCCTCCCTCCCAAGTTTTATTCTATTTTAAGTGGCTGCTATTTTATTCATTCTACTTTATGGTCACTTCCAACTTTAAATCTATGATTCTAGGATTTTAAAAACATGTGTTACCTTTTTTTTTTTTTCTTGGTGGGAGGGATTAAATTCAGTCCAGAATTTAGTAGTATGGTGGAACTGGAAATCTTTAGGCCTGATGGATTTAATTCACTTAAAAGAAACTCTAAATCCAGATCTTGAAATAGACACCTTTTCATTCCATTGAATTGATTCCATTGAAATCAATGGGCTTCTATTTTATTGGACAAAAATTGAACCGTGGCTCTTTAACAATTCAATCAGCCTTTATAGAATATAATACATGTAACATGAGAGGCAATATGGCCTTGAAGTCATAAATAATCAGGTCCAGGCAGTTTTATAAGACTCTTAAGGTCTAGAACAACAAAAAATTGTGCCAGGCAACAGAGTCCCTAACTCCAAGGAGCTCATATTCCTTGGAACAAGAAGATGCTTCAATGGAGAGAGTTCTGGATCAGAAATCAGGAAAACCTCCTCCAAATCCTGCATTGGGCACTTACAGACTTTATGACCCTAGGGGAGACATTTAATTTCTCCCAGCCTCAGTTTCCTAGAATGCAAAAAGCATCAAGTTTACCAGTGTTGCGAGAATGAAATTTTGTAAACCATATAGCATTATTTTAAATGCCAGCTATTTGCAGTGATAAAACATAATCAAGGATACACAAATGCAAGATAAATGAAAAAAAGACAACAGTTCTGTACTGGAAAGTGGTAAACAAAGTTGGGTTAAGTCTTATTGCTGACAAATAGTCCTAATAAAAGCAGAAATGTGAACCAAGGTCTAGAGATTGATAACCATAGTTTTTGTACTTAGCTTTTGTGTTTACCCTAAATTAACTTGCTTGGCCAAATTAAGGAGCATCTTGGGAGAGAAGCTCTCTTTAGTGTCTCAGCCTTCAAAAACATCTCATGATAGGGAAGGTGAGAAGAGTCTTGCAGATTTCAAATGTTATTTAGATAGATAGATAGGTATAGATACACACATGTAAAATACACACATATATGTACATATACACATGTATGTGAATATATATCATATACATACATCTGTGTATATATGCATATATTTATATGTGTATATATACGTGTGTTTTGTGGAAACAAGATATCAATTGGAGTTCTATCAGAATTAAAAGAATTTCCTAAGCCTGCTACATAGTTGCCTGAAGCAACAGACTTTAAATAAGCGCCAACTTCAGGCAGTTAACAAATTTACTCTTAGTCCAGGGCATTCTGCTAGCGATTGTTGGTTGCATCCTGGATGGATAGATCAACTTATATGTACCTTATAGAGGCTTTTTAATTATTACATCCCAGAGGATGGTAGTAGAGAGTAGCAATTGGTCCTGAAAAGGGCAGGTAGTGGAAGCCCAGCAGGTGGTAGCAGAGAGCAGCAGTTCCCTAGTAATAAAACCAGCAGGAAGGCTCAGTAGAGACTATACAATAGAGAGCTTTATACGCTGTACCATGCAAGCCGGGCGCTCCCTCTCTGGCTTCCTTTAGGTCCCAATTTACATCCCATCTTCTAGAGGAAGACTTTCCCAAACCCTCGTGATTCTAGTAACTTCCCCCTGTTATTTCCTATTTATCTTCTCTGTCCCTGTTTGTCTCTGTCTGTCTTTGTCTTTGTCTCTGCCTCTCTCTCTGTCTCTGTCTCTCTGTCTTTGTCTCTCTTTCTCTCTCTCTCTCTGTCTCTCTCTTTGTCTTTGCCTTTGTCTCTGTCTCTTTCTCTCTGTCTCTCTCTGCCCCTCTCTGTCTCTATCTCTGTCTCTTCCTCTCTCTCTCTCTCTGTCTCTCTCTGTCTCATCATCTCTCTCTCTGTCTTTGTCTCTGTCTCTCTCTGTCTCTCTGTCTCTCTCTCTCTGCCTCTGTCTCTGTCTCTATCTCTGTCTTTGTCCTTGTCTCTGTCTCTTCCTCTCTCTCTGTCTCTTCTATCTCTCTGTTTCTGCATATATGTATATACATACACTCACACATGCATATATGTGTGTATATATGTGTGCATATACATATGTGTGCACATGTATTTGTTTGTTGTCTCCTCCATTAGGTTGTAAGCCCCTTGAAGGGGCTTTTGCCTCTTTTTATATTCCCAGTGATTAGCACAGTTCTTGGAACATAGTCTAAGTGCTTAATAAATGTATGTGCTTGTGTGTGTGTAAGTGTGTGTGTATGTGTATGCAGCTAGATGGCACAGTGCATTAGAGCACCAAGCCTGGAGTCAAGAAGATCTAAGTTCAAATTTAGCCTCAGACAATTATTAACTGTGTGACCCTGGTCAGATCATTTAACTCTACCTCAGTTTCCTCATCTGTAAAATGAACTGATAAAGGAAATGGCAAACACTCCAATATCTTTGCCAAGAAAACCTCAAAAGGGTTCACAGAGAATCAGACATGACTGAGAAACAACTATATTTATACATGTGCATGCATGTGTGTAACACATATATGTGCATGATATAACAGCTTATGCACACATGTGTGTATTTCTATATGTGTGTACATATGTACCCACATGTATATACACTCACAATAAATATAAAATAATTTAAAGTGAGAAAGGAAGGGGTGCACTGATCTGAAAGAGCCCCAAAGGAAGCTAGGGATGCCTAGAAGTGGAAGAAAAGAGGTCAAGTAGTCTTTACATTTACAAAAGGCTGGACACAAACCTGGAGGCAGGAGATAGGGACGTGATCCATAAGGAAATGCAAACAGTTTAGACTTGGTAGACCATAGAGCACATGGGGGAATGATGGGAAATTTCTGGAACCAGTGATGAAGAGTTTAAAATACCAAATTATTTTATCCTGGTGGCAGTGATGAGCCCTGTGACCCCCTGAGCAGGAAAGTTCATGGCACTTTAGCAAAATCTATTTTAGCAGCTGTGTGGAGTATGGATTAGAGGGGGCAAGAGGCTTAGGATAAGGAGATGAGTGAAAAGGTTAGTGCAATAGTCCAGATAACAGGATGGGAATCTAGCTGTAAATATGCAGAGAAGGGAAGAAATGTCAGACACTGAGGAGATGGAATCGACTAAACTTGGCAGCTGGTTGGTGGTGGGAGCAAGGAGAGTGAAGAGTCAGATGCACCCTAAGACAGGATGATTGGATGGGTGACCGTGTCACTTGCAGAAATAGGCTGGGTTAAGGGTTAAGAAAACTTTTTGCAGGGGATGTTTCAGGTTTGAAATACTTATGGAACATCCAGGAGGAAATATCATGTTGGCACTTGGGGATGCCAGACTAAACTCAGAATAGGGATGTAAACTACATTTTTCGTGTAGGAGTCATCCGCGTGTAAATGATAATTGAACCCATGGAGGCTAATGAAATCAATGAGAAAAAAAGGAAGAGAAAATAGTCTGGGATAGAGTTCTGGGATACATTCATTCTTTGGACACAGTACATGGAGCATGGACCCCAAAAGAAGAACAAGGAAAAACAGAAAGGTAGGAGAAGAACCAGGAAACAAAGGGATTATAAAAGCAGTGGAGGGAAAGAGATTTTGTTTGTTTGTTTGTTTGTTTGTTTGGAAAGAGTTTTTAAGAGTTAGACATAACCAGTGAGATAAAATCTTCAGAGAAGCCAAGAAGGAGGCAAAAATATATTAAGCACCTATTATGTAGCAGGCACTGTGCTAAGGACTCTACAAATATCTCATTTGATCTTCACCATAACCCTGAGAAGTAGTGTTATTATTACCCTCATTTTATAGACAGACAGGAGATAAGTGACCTGACCAGGGTCACACAACTACTGAGTTTCTGAGGCTAAATTTGAATTCAGCACTCTATTATGCACCATTCCATCTAACTAACACTAAGAAAAAACCATTAGATTGTGCACCAATGACTTTGTAGAAGCAACTTCAGTCAAATCTTAAGAATTGAAAGCAAGACATCACTGAAAAATGAGTGGAAGAAGAACAATTAATTGGAGCCAAGGATGTATAGCTTTTCCTAGAAATGTGGATCTGAAAAGGAGCCATGATACTGGACAGTAACTTGAGAGCTTCCTGTGGTCAAGTGAAAATCTGTCATTGAGACTAGAAACCTGTTTATATGCTGGGAAGGAACCAGCAGATAGAAGCTGAAATCAGAGAGGTGGGGAGGGGATTGGTATCGCAGTCTACCAGAGGAGGTAGGAATGGATAAGAGCAAAAATACTAGGATGGGGTTTGTCATTTTAATCAGAGACTGGAGTAAAGGGACAGAAAAAGAGGAATGATGTCCAAAGTTCTAGAGATGCAGACTTGGGAGGAAGAATCATGGGATGAATAGTCTCTGTTCTCTTAACAAAGTAGGAAGTGGGGTCCTTTACTGAGAGAGAGAGGATGGAGGAGACAATAGAACTAGCTCTGGGAGAGATGTAAAGGTTTACCACTGTGGCAAGCGTTCCAGAGAATTCGCAAGGAAAGAATAAAGATTTTCATGAAGCTGTGAATGCCTAAGATCCTCATGGATTCTTTTGGAAGGTCTAAGTGACTTCCTATGGCAGTTATCAAGGCACGGGCAATGTAGGCTGGGTTCTTTTTTTATTTTAATTTTTAATTTTTTTGCGGTCTGGGCTCTTTACCCATTATTCACTAATTAATATTTTGCCTTCATGTTGACCCTACAAATTAAGATTTTATCTGGAAAGGCTACAGAGTAGTTTAGAACAAGATGACTGTGTTTCTGAGTACAAGGCTGCCTGGAGTTTTCTGGGTTTTAGAAATATTAACTCTGTTTTCTTTTGTAGAACTTTGATTCTTGAACTGTTTTTTGGGGGGGTTTAGAAATATTGGTTCTGTTTTCTTTCATAGAACTTTGATACTTGAACTTTTTTAGGGGGAGGGTTAAAAATATTGGTTCTGTTTTCTTTCATAGAACTTTGATACTTGAACTTTTTTGGGAGGGTTAGAAATATTGGTTCTGTTTTCTTTCATACAACTTTGATACTTGAACTTTTTTTTAGCTTGTGATTATAATATGATGGATAGTAATATTAGAACAGAATATGCACATTCAAGAGTCAAAATGGGAATACCTTAGACCTGAGTTCAAATCTAGCCTCAGACACTCATCAGCTTTGTAGTTCTGGGCAAATCGCTTAACTGCTGTCTGCCTCATTCACCTCCTCTCTAAAATGTGAGGAATAATAGCTAGTATCTACTTTAAGGGGTTGTCATGGGGATAAAATGAGATTAAAAATGGAAAGCAGTTTACAAATCATAAAACAGTACATAAATATTAGCTATTTTATTACTTTTTGTTATTTTTATTATTATTATGGTTACTAAGTGCAATACAATCTACAATCTAAGCAAGAAAAGCCCATTAGCAACTAAGAAAAGAAGAGGTGCCTAACTGAGTTGTGCAGAGATTCTAGGATCTATAAAGGAGGAAGTATATTTCAGGCATAGGGCTGGACTGGGACATGGGGGTGTGAGGGTGGAGGGGTGAAGGGGGAGGCAGGCAATCAGTCATACATCTAGGAGACAGTCATAAAGCCAAATGGGGAGATGCCTATTTGACAGTAACGTGAGATGTGGGAAGAAAGATGATGGGAAATAAGCCAATGATATATTTGTTTTAAGTTAAAGTACAGGATATCAACTGACTTGCCTTTGTCCTTTCAGGAATATTCACCTGTCTCTTTTGTGAAAATTCTCTGGCAGAGCCATATTGATTATTTTTAAACTGGTTCTAAAAACAAAACACAGGAAGCAGTTTTATTCAACTGTGGAACTGTTATTTTTTCAAAGTACAAAAGAGAATTTGAATTCCATTCATAGGAACCAGCTCTGGAGAGCACCACCCTGGTTATTTGGATATATATATATATATATATATATATATATATATTTTGGTGGTACAGTCATTCTGTTCTATCTCTGACCACTGGACCCAAATGGCTCCAGAAGGGAAAGTGAGGTAGGTGACCTTGCACAGCTCTTGCTCACTTCAATCCAAGACACTTGCACATCATGCAATCACCTCCCTGATATCCCCATCCCCTTTGAGTATGAAGGACAAACAAAATCACAACAATATTACTTGTACTTCTCTGATTCCTTATCTGAGGATTAGCTCAGCTTAGTACAGAGAAGCCTCCTATCATCAGGTTGGCTGCAGAATAATAAATTTTTCAGCCACTGCAACCAGAGATATAACTAAATTTTGTTTTTCAACCCCAGGGCTAAAATAATTGCAGGGTGTGGTACAAGGCAGAGAGGATGACTGACTTGGAGAGAAGAGACAGTGCTTCCTCCACATCTCATTTTCTTGGGCTTTAGGGGAAGGAAGGGACCCTACTCTTGTCAGCTGAAGAGCCTGGGCCCAAGAATATCATGGACCAATGGGAGAATGCCCTTGAGAAGAGGTACAAATTTGGTGGCCTTCAAAAGGGGAAGCCTGCCCTCCCAGCTATGAGATGTATCCCTGTGGAAAGGCCTATTTGCCTCAAATCCAGCCTCAGGCAATTTACTAGGCAAATCACTTAACCTTGCTTGCCTCAGTTTCCTTGTTTGAGCTGGAAAAGGAAATGGCAACCCACTCCAGTATGGACCACAAAAGTCAGCCAATCAATAAACATGAAGGCTATTGATAAACCCTAAGGATTCAAAGAAAGGCAAAAACAATTTCTGCCCTCAGGGAGTTCATATTCTAGTGTTAATGACACTTCTGACAGCAAGATTCTGGGACAGATTTCTAATCAGGAAAACGACCTGAGAAAAAAGAAAAACAACCTGGTCCAAATTAATAGAGGAAGTGTCAAGACTCACAAAACCACCAGTTATTGAAGTAATAACATGGATTCTTATAGTGTGAGCCGACATTTTTTTCAGAAAGCCCTTTAAATTCAGTTACTCATTATCTTATTGTTAGGAAAAAAGATGTCTTAAGTGAAGGACAGAAAGAAACCCAAATCAGTGGAGGAACAGAAAATCCAGGTCTTCCATTCCCCCATTGTAGGAAGAATATATTCTGCCAGCCTGAAGGGTCCCTGGGGCTGGAGCCTTTAGTTGTTTATTAAAAGTATTTTTTTTGTATATCAGAACCTATGAGTGACTGGATAAACCAGTGTATGTCGACACAATGGAATATTACATTGTCATCAACAATAAGCATTTTGAAGATTATCAGAAAAACCTATCTGATCCAATCCAAAAAATACTTATGAAGAACCTACTATGTGCAATAAGCACAGTGTATAAAGCACTGTGTTAATGTAAGGGACACAAAAACAAAATAGAAAATAGTCCTCATCCTCAAGGATTTTGCCTTCTTTGAGAGGACAAAACAGAGATCAGTAGAATAGCATCCTGTAGTATAATCCACGTAGTTCTGCTCTGTGAGATGGAAACTCCTATACACAAAATGGGAAAATTGTTAAAACCAAAGAGGGGGCATGAAGGAGACTATGAACCCTTTATCTTGACTTTTTCTTCACTTAAAAAAACTGAAGCCATTCCCTCAACCATCCCTCTTTTTTTCACCTCAGAATCCCTTGACATTCTTCCCCACTACCACTGCAATCTCTGTATGTATCCCTTTCCCTTTGCAGTAGGTTTTCCCCATTATTATCTCTACTCTCCTTCTAATCCTCAAACTCTTACCCATTGATTCCTCACCAGCTGCCCACAAATACAACTAAACATGCCCCATTCTTTAAAAAAATTACTAAATCATCTCATTCCTTCAAGTTTTGCCCTTAGATGTTTCCTCCTTTCTCAGCTGTATTTCTTGAAAAAGCCTTGGGTAAGCCACTTCCATCTTTGGGTCTCTGTTTACTTATTTATAAAATGAGAAGGCTGAACTAGATGACCACAGTGGTCCTTTTCAGCTCTAAATCTACAATCCTTTTATTTTTCATTCCCTCTCTTCTCACTTTCTTCTGAATCCTCTTCAATCTGATTTCACTTTGTTAAAACTCCCTCCAAAGCTACCAGTGATCTCTTAATAGCTAAATCAAATGACCTTTGCTCAATCCTATTCCTTCTTGATCCCTTTGTGGCAACTGGCACTATGGACCAGCTTCTTCTACTGGATAATCTCTCCTTTTCGGGTTTTCCATAGCACTATTCTCTCTCTGTTCTTCTTGATGTCATTCTTTATTCCTCATTCTCACTCATCTTTCTTTTTTCCCCTCTTTTTTTTAAATTAAAGCTTTTAATTTTCAAAACATATACATAGATAATTTTCAACATTCACCCTTCAAACCTTGTGTTCTAGTTTTCCCCCCTTCCCCTTCCCCTGGACAGCAAGTAATCCAATATATGTTAAACATGTGCAATATACATATTTCCATAATTACCATGCTGCACAAGAAAAGTCAGATCAAAAAGGGAAAAAATGAGAAAGAAAACACAATGCAAGCAAACAACAACAAAAAGAGTGAAAATACTAGGCTGTGATCTACACTCAGTTCCCACAATCCTCTCTCTGGATGCAGATGACTCTCTTCATCACAAGACCTTTGGAACTGGCCTGAATCATTTCATTCTTACTCATCTTTCACATCCAATTGATTATCAAATCTTGTTTCCACATCTCCAACTTCTCTCTTTTTCTCTCTCTGTCTTTCTCTGTGTCTTTGCCTCCACATCTCTGTCTCTTTCTTTGTCTCTCTCTGTCTCTGCCTTTCTCTCTCTTAGATTCTGTCTCTGCCTCTCACATACTTTCTCTAATCTTTCTCTCTAACATCTCTCCCTCTCTTTCCCTTTGCCTGGCTCCCACTCTAGTTCAGAACTACTGAAATTCCTGCCTGACTATTACAATAGCTTTCTAATTGATCTTCCTGCCTTCAGTTATTTAAAGATCAGAGAAAAGAATCAGACTTGTATAGTTTACAGAAGATGTCCTCAAACATTTAAAGGGCTGTCATGTAGACAAGAGATTACACGTGTTCTATTTGGTAGCAGAAGGCAAAATCAGAACTTGTGAGTGGAAGTTCCAAAGAAGTCAATTTAGTTTTGGAGTCAGGAAAAACTCCCTAATTAGTATTCTTCAGAAGTGAAGTGGCTCCTCCTCCTTGGAGTTCTTCAAGCAGATCATGGATGACCACTTGTTGGTTATATTACAATGATGATTCCTTGCATGGATGGATAGGACCAGTTGTCATGGTTGTACCTTCAAACTCAAGCTTTTTCCCACCATGCCAGCCCATCTACACACAGCTGTCAAGGGGCCAGTCACCTTGTCAGGAAACAACAGTGATCTCTAGCACCAAGTATAAACTCATTTGTTTGGACTTTAAAGCTCTTTACAACCTGACTCCGACCCACCTTCCCCATCTTATCACTTGGTGCCTTTTCAGTGGCTTTTCCCATGCCTGGAATATACTCTCTTGTCTAATATTCATCATTTAGATTCCTGTCATTATTCTCCTTCTGCACTACCTTGTATGGGAGGGTTTCCTGATCCTCCCAGGAAAGAATCTTTGTCCAATTTCTTTTATGTGTGTGTGTTTTTGGATGTATTTAGCACATACTTCATTATTTCTTTTTCTTCTGATAGAATATAAACTCCTTGGGAGGGAAGGCTATTTAATGTATGCCTTTGTACCTCTAGCGCCTTGGGTAGGGAAGGGCATAGAGGCTGGGGCATAGAGTCTGGAAGGATCATCTTTGGCAGACACTTTCTAGCTGTGTGACCCTGGGCAAGTCACTTAGCCCTATTTGCCTCAGTTTCCTCATTTGTAAAATGAGCTAAAGAAGGAAAAGGCAAACCACTTCAGCATCTCTGCCAAGAAAACCTCAAACAGGATCACAAAGAATTGGACATGACTGAACAACCACCTTACTTAACCTTAGTGCCTAGTACAGTGCCTGGCACATATAAGAAGTTTAAGATGTATTTTTGATTGGTTGATTAAATTATTATGAACATGTTACCTAAAAATTAATTTTGAGAGAAATAGTTACAAATAAATGTTTATTTATGGTCGTTTAAAGTGGAGGGCATGATAAATTATTCAGCAAGTTAAATAAAACATTCAGAGAAAAAAGCCCTTGGGATCGATGTCATGCCCAAGGGATTGAATAAAAGCCAAAAGGGAGAGTAGCTAAAGCCTCCTGGGTAAAGATTTGGGATGTATCAGCTGAAGGGCCTGGCCTTGGCTCACAGATCTCAGGGTGGTCCAGCTCAGCCTGAGGGGAGGGGTTCTGATTCTCAACTATTCCCATTGGGCCCAGAGTGAGGGACTCCTGGGTTTGCTAGAGAGCTTCAACATTCTGGAACCCGCTGGCCCTGCCAGACAGTTTGATGAGGTACCACGGGCTCTCACACTTGACCTCTTCTGTCCAGGATTGAGCCTGAGTCCTGCTGTGTGTTTGATGCACAGCGATCCAAAAACCAACCAGGGTTCTGAGGGAGTGCCTGGAGGGCTCGCCCCCTAGAAGGGGTAGGAGACCAGGCTTGAGATGTTAAGAAAGAAGGGAAAAAATAGCAGGGTTCTTGGCATCTGCTAAGCTTTTAATAAAGGCTTGTTGACTAACAAATTGATTGATTGGCTATAAAGTATTGTGCATGTATATACACCTATAAAAAAGAAACACACAGGACTGCTCTCTGTGTGATCAGAAAGGGACTATACGCCCATGTACATAAACACACACACACACATGAATAACACATATATCAGCAAATTTTTTGTGCCATGTGTGGTATTTTTGTGTGATATGTATGTGGCCAAAACGTGAGATGGTTCATTTGTGCATATATACATATCCTGTGCATGCATGTGACTTCTTTGTGTTTGGGGGGAAGTAGTTGTGTCTGTGTGTATAAATGTGCACTCACACACTTCATACACCCTTGTAGGGCTCTCTCTGATGGATGTGTATGTGGTGGAGTTAGGCATGAGAGGGGGTGCGTGTAAGAGAATATAACTAGATAGATACCAGACTCGGAGTGTGTGTGTGTGTGTGTTCACAAGAGGCTTGTGTGGCTCACAAACACACCCAACACACATCTAGGTCTCCTCCTTGTGAGATATGTGTAGTCATGGAGGCTATGTGGGCATGAGTGTGGACAAACTTAGCTACATATAATATACATCAATGAACAGTTAATGTGTGTGTGTGTGTGTGCAGGGGAGGGAGCACTTGTATAGTGGTTCACACCGACACACACACACCCATACATGCACACGTATACACCCATGTTTTCTTACAGTGTGATCGTGTGTGTGCTGTTGCAGCGTGGGGGCTTGTGTGTGTATGGGAGAAGATTGACAGCACCTCTCCAAGGAAACCATGACTGGAAAAAACCAGCGCCCCTAGCCGTGTGAGGAGCTAGTGGGTGAGGGTCCTTCAGAACCAGGCTCATCCCCTCTCCTAAAGGTACCTGGGCCCAAGAAGCCGAGAGCCCCCCCCCAAAGCCGAGCCAAGCCCCCTTCCGTTGGGAGTAGGCGTCCCAGCCTCCCTCCCTTCCCCCTCCACCTTAGCCCCCTCCTCGCAGCTGTTCCTCCGCAGGAACTGGGGCGGGGACGGCAGCCAGAGGAAGGAGGAGGAGGGAGGACGTGGGGCAGCAGGCTTGGCAGCCCCTCCCCACGCCTTGGCCCCAGCCCTGGCACGCCTTCCCCCACTCCCGCCCCTGTACCCCATCCGGGCATCGGGTGCCCAGGCTGTGAACTCCGACTTGGGGGGCGCTGGGGGAAGGGACGGGGGAGACCGTCCCCCCGGGAAGAGACGCGTGCCAGAGGGGACCCAGCCTTCCCAGTGCGAGCAGAGGGAGGAGGAGTTTGTGAACGGAGAGCATCTCCCCGGGAAGCCCCAGCATCCCTACCTCCTGCCTCCTCCGCCCAGCCCTAGGCCCCACCCCTTCGCCCAGCCCAGCCTGGTGCGGGCTTCGAGGGGAGGCACCAGGCGAGAGCTCAGGCTGGGCCGGGATGGGCTGGGCTGGGTTGGGCTGGGCTGCGGGATCAAGAGGCCGCCAGCTGCCCATCAGGAGGCCTCCCGGCTGCCTCCCCCGCCCACCCGCTCCGATCCCCTTTTCGGCCCCGGCTCTCCGCACACTCGGAGCATCCTTCATCCCAAGCGTCCCCGGAGGCAGGTGCCTCCCATCGGATCCGGCTCCCGCAGCCCGGCCCCGGGCTGGCTTGAGGACCCCAAATTAACCAGAGCTCCCCACGAGCAGCGGGAGAAAGATGCGCTGCTAACTCAGAACTGGGGAGTGCTTCTGTCCTTCATCACCCCCCAAGATCTGTTCTGTGTGCGTGTGCGCGCGCGCGTGTGTGTGTGTGTGCGTGCTCGGACAGCCCCCTTCCCCAAGCTGCGGGTGGGCTTTTTGCCTGCTTGTTTCCTTTCTTTTGGGGTGCCATGGCTTTCGCTCCCCGGCTGTGAGGGAGAGGCTGGAGGAGAGCAGAGCTCTCATTCTCAGCTGGGAGTGGTTCTGTCTTTGTGCCTGGATGAGTGAGTGAGCCGGCGTTCTAGGGCCTCAGCATCCCCAGCACCGGACCCCTTTAAAACACGTCCCACCGCTGTCATTAGTTTAATATTCGAGAGGATCTTTGGGGAGGGCTTCTGTGAAATGCTCTTTTGGTTAAAAGAAGACGAGATGTCCCATCAGGAGCTCACCCAGCGGTTGGCCACAGTGATCACTCATGTCGGTGAGTAACCAACCCTTTGGGTGTGAGGTGGGGAAGGGGTTACAGAGGCGTGTTTGGAGGGGGCGGGATGGTCTCATCCCTTTCACAGGTCCCCAGCTGTCCCTGCATCCCCGATCTCTGGGGGCGGGGAGCACTGGGTCACCCCCTGACTAAGGACATGGTTCTTTGTGTGTTACTGCCTCACCTAGCCTTCCCTCCAGAATCTCGCACAAGAGTCTGGGGGCATCTTTGGCAAAGCTGTTTGGGCTTCCCTCCCTATTCCGGTCCCTATCAGATCCCCTCGGGGAGTTGTGAGCTGTGATTCTTGGTTATGTATCCACCTTAGTCCGGGTCAGACTGGGGGACATGTTTCCCATCGCCTTTGTATGAGGGCTGCTTGGCTGGGGTTGGTTGGGGCTTCTGAGACAGAGTAGCTTCAAGATGATGGCAAGAAGGCTGTTTTGCTCAGATCATACCTGGCTAGCCTGGGCAGTGCCCATTCTGGGTATGGCTGGCAAAACTAACCCCAAAACAGCAGAAGTGGGTGATGTAGCTGGATGATGGGTGAATCAGCACATGGATGCTAGCTTCTGTCTCATTTTTTTTTTTTCTTTTTGGTCTAGCTGGGTAGTTGGTGTGGTCATTCAACTGGAAAATGAGCACTGAATGCAGGGGCTTTTCTGGTATGGATTGGACTAGATGGACACTATGGTCCCTTCCAACTCTGAAATTCTGTGACCCAAATGAAAGGAACCAGTCTGGGGAGAGGAGTTCTAGATTAAAGGCGGCTCCCTGTAAAAATCCAGACTCACTGATAAGGAAGCCAAATCCAGACAATTTCACCTGGCAGAGTATCCAGCTGAAAAGTGTAATGATTGGCTCTGGGCTTCTTTATTCCTAAAGCTTTGGGAGATTATACAAGTGGTCACATTTCTCTTGGCTTTTTTAAGCAGAGAGGCTTTCCTCACAATAACCCACTGGCCTCTACTGTGATTATTATCACGTCCATTACGTGGATGAGGAAACTGAGGCTCGAAATGCAATTTACTCTTACCCACAGAATTCTAAGAGACACTGGATCCTACCCCACCCCCTACCTCTATCCAGATCGATTTCCATTTCACCTTGGGGGTAGAATATAAAGGAAAATCTCATCATCACCTTTATTTTGTTTTTTAGGTTCCCCCTCCTTCAGTTGTTAATATCATTCAATCAATGGACCAAGAAGCATTTACTAAGTGCTTACTGTATGCCAGACATTGTGTACTCTTAACATCCACAATACTTTAGTATTCATTTAATTATTTATGTACGTGTTATTTTTTATTCATTTATTTATATATATGTCATTTTTTAGAATATAGGCTTCTTGAGGACAGGGATTATCACATTTTTGTCTGAATAACCTTACTGATTAGAATAGTATCTATTAGGTGCTAAATTGTTGTGGTTGTTGTTCTTAGGATCATAAATGTAAACGAGACCCCAAAGACCATTTGGCCCAATCTCTCACTTTACAAATGAGAGACAGATAGCCCCCGGAGGTTGAGTGACTTAAGTCACACAGATGGTAATTGACAAAGACAGGATTTGAATCCAGATCCTCAGACTCACTTTTTGTATTATCACCAAATATTTAGATTGAATAGGCATTCTGACCTACAGGAAGCACACTCCCAAGTTGGAAGAAAACCAAGGGTGGCCTAGGTTGAATGTAAGTTAGAGTCCCTGAAACCCAGCTGAACAGAAGAGTTTTCTCCATCATTCTTGGTTTAAAAGTCAAACCAAAAACACATCAATTCAATTCAACAAACATGGATGATGTCATGCTCCTGTTCCCCTCCCAGATCTAACTCTAGATCCATATCAGATTTAAAATACCAAAGGTCATGGTTTAGTGGTGAGAGCACTGGATTAGGGGTCCAAGGCTCTGAATTCCAATCCTGGCTCTGCTATTCACTGCCTGTGTGACAATGGGCAAGTCACTGGACCACTGAGACCTCTCTGGGTCTCAGCTTGTTCATCTATAAAATGAGAGGTTGAGTTGGATGATCCTAGCTATAACATTATGAACATGGCAGGTGTATCTTCAACAATGTTTCACTGATGATTCAATATGAGGAAAGACTGCTCAGCAAAGAAAGCTGGAGCAGCCAGGTAGCACGGTGTGTAGAGCACTGGCCCTGAAGTTGGGATGACCTGACCTCAGACACTTACTAGATATGTGACCCTGGACAAGTCACTTAACTCTGATTGCCTTAAAAAAAGCATTATCCAAAAGTTGTAATCACCTGCCTCTGGAGGTAGTGGGTTCCCTTTCGATGGAGGTCTTCAAGTAAATACTGGGTGATGATTTGTTGACTTTTATTCAGGGTTTTCTTGTTCAGGTTTGGGTTGGGCTTTTAAATCTGAGATCCTATACTTCTCTAGTGAGATTATGAAAACCATTTTTACTGGTACAGTTTTAGCCTCCAAGATGCATGAATGCTGAGGCTCACCTGAACCCAAGTCCAGTCACTGCCCTGAACCTGGATCCCTTGCTTTGGCACAATTGGAATCAAGTTTCCTGGTTCTTGCTTCTTATTCCTCATTCCTTATTGGGCAAACCAGAAAATACTCTGATTTCCACAGTCCAGATTGCCCTACTGTCTTGCCAAGGGTGATGGAACAGTTCCCTATTAATGTCATATTGACTCTGTCTAAAACTATATTTGAGCCCAGAGTGATTTGGATGAGGGCCAAATGTGTCTTAGATCAGACATGTCTTGTTGCATATCTGAACCATTAGCTCTTCCATGGAGCTAGGGACAAATTGACTGGGGGAACCTCCCTATATTATTCCTCTTTGGAACATGATCTTGCCATCACTCTTTGAGTTTGGCTTCCTTCCCCTCTGCCCTGAGTCTATGATCTCAAAGGCGCTCTGTCCGTAATCTTGGTATTTTCAGTACTAGAGAAACCTAAAATGTCTCTTCTCTGAGACTCCATTTCCTCATCTATAAAATGAGTAATTTAAACTTAGATGGACCTTTCAGAGCTAAATCCATGAAGCTAAAATGCCTCTTCTCTTCTCTGAGACTCAGTTTCCTCATCTGTAAAATGAGGAATTTAAACTAGATGGCCCTTTCAAAGCTAAATCCATGAAGATATACTCCTAAAAGTCGTATGAGTTCCTACATTTTTTTTTCTAGCATAGACTTGGCTCAATTTCAAAGCTGTGTGTATCTTACTGTTGTTTCTTGAGTGCCGAGCACAGAGCCTGGAACGTGGTAGGTGCTTAATAAATGGATTTTGAAGGAACACATTAACTCTAAGGTTCTGTGAATGAAAGAACAGCCTGGGTTCAAATCCTAGTGTAGCCATAGCAATCTGGTGACTGGGGGCAGCTTATTTTTTTCTGTCTGGGGCTCAGTTTCCTTTTCGGTAAACCTAGTGGATCAGATTAGATGATCTCTAAGAATGATTCCTTCCAGCTCCAAATAAACGATCCTTTGGAGTATTTGATATTCTAAGGTCTCATCCAAACCATGGGTTTGATTAATGTGACAGCTCTCTCAACTCCCTGCAGAATATTGATTCAAGAAAACCTGAAATTTGAAAAGGTCTGAATGTCGGGATTTAAGAGAGACCACTTGGTGCAAGTGTAGACATTATTGGGTCGATCCAGAGTAGCTGTGGGACCATGGACACTCACTTCCCCTCTGAAGTTTGCTCCTAGGCAAAATGAGGAGGTTAGCTTAAATTATTAGGTCTCTAAGGAACTTTAACATTCTAGGACCGGAGGCAATCTGGGGTTTTCTAGGTACCTGTAAGAGCAGGAGTTGTAGCAGAGAGGAATAAGATTATAGAAGATTGAATAAAGGTGAAACAGAGTGAATTCAGTCTAGTCATGTCCCTCTCTGATTAACAAGTAGGGAAACTGAGGCTCAAAGAACTGGGGCCAAACTCACATGTGCAGAGCTGGAATTCAAATCCTGGTCTTGAATGGCACCTCAGGGCTGTGCTGATACCAAGGTGGAAAAGTCTCCCCCCAAAAAATTCATTGACTCCATATTTACTATAGTATTTAGTTAAATATGTGTGTGGGGGGAGGAAATCTTAATAAAATAGCTAACTCAAAGTGCAATGGTCATGATTAATGAAGGTCAGTCATATGAAAATTGATTAATGACAATAATAATAACCATAGCTAGAATTTGTATGAAACTTTAAGGTTTGCATATTGCTTAATAAATATTATCTCATTATACCTTCACACAAATCGTGCAGGGAGAACTGATAGAGGAATCAGGAATCCTGAAGTAACTGAGACAGATGTGGGAAACTGAGGCACAAATAGATTAAAGTGATCTTCCCAGCAAGAACCTAAGGTCAGTTTTGAATTGATTGAAGGAATTAGACATATTTAACCTAGAAAAGGGAAAACTTGGTGGGGAGAAGAAGTTAATAAATGGGTTTTGAAGGAACATGTTAACTCTAAGGCTTGGTGAATGAAATAACAGCCCTGGGTTCAAATCCCAGCTCAGCCATACCAATCTTGTATATATCCAAGGGGTATGTATCCAGAGGGTATCCAAAGGGATGTCATGGGGAAGAGGGAATAGAGTTGATCTGCTGGGCCCCAGAGGACAGAAATTGGAAGCAAGGAAGCTGATGGTGAGAGGGACATGTGTGTGAGTGTGTGTGTGTGTGTGTGTGTGTGTACAAATATGCAGGGATTACAGAGAAATTCAGTGTGAGAGTAGGGATCCCTTCCTCATAATTAGAGTTGTCCATTAGTGGAAAGGAATGCCTTGAGAGCTAGTAGGTCCCTCCTCACTGGAAATATTTTTTTTCTTTTCTTTTTTCTTTATTTTTAACACACGTTGCTTTATGAATCATGTTGGGAAAGAGAAATCAGAACAAAAGGGGAAAATCATGAGAGATCAAAAAATGGAAAAAAGAAGTGAACATAGCATGTGTTGATTTATATTCAGTCTCCTTAGTTCTTTTTCTGGATGCAGATGGCATTTTCTGTCCAAAATCTATAGGGATTGCTTTGGATCACTGAACTGCTGAGAAGAACCAGGTCTTTCATTTACTAAGCCATTTGTTCATTTCCTTTTCCAGTTCATTTGACAGAGGAGGAATTGAAGCAGACAGGCTTAAGTGACCTGCCCAGGGTCACCCAAGCTAGTAGTGTCCGAGGCCAGATTTGAACTCCTGATGATGAGTTCCTGCCTTCAGGCCTGGCATTCTTTGCACCATGGCACCACCTTGCTGCCCTCAGCTTGATGGGTGGCCCTTTGTAGCATTCCTCTTTGATGACTTCCACATTTTCCTTCTGTGCTCTGAAGGGCTCCACACCTGGGAGAAATCAAATCCAGGCCTTTGGCTTCCGGGTCCCTTCCGGAGAGAAGGATGAAGGCTGGGACAGAACAAAGACTGGCAAAAATAGCCAACTGGATGAGGAGGGCCTTTGGCCACATCCTCAGGCACATTACCTGGATCCTAGATCTCTTTCCACTATGGCAGTAGGGATATCCTTGACATTCCATGGAATTATTCATGAATCCTTGTAGCAATGTTGAATTTTTAAATATCTCTTACTTCTGGTTCCAAGCAACCAGGAGTCATTTTTGGCAGTACAAAAAAAAAGGGGGGTACTGGGCTGCATTAAAAGGCTTATAGCATCCAGGGATAAGGAAGTAACAGTTCAGATGTCTGTGCCCTCATATAACTGCCCAGTTCAGTTCTGGGAGTCCCATTTTAGGAAGGACAGTCCTGGAGGACATCTAGAGAAGGGCGATCAATCAATAAATATTCATTGAGTGCCTACCATGTGCCAGCCACTAGGTTTAGTGCTAGGGGGAAGGAAGGGACAACCAGGATATATTAAAGGGCCTTCAATCCAGAACTGGGGATGTGAGAAGAGATAACTCTGGGGGATGTAGTGATCAATTTTTGGGGTATCACATGGGAGGGGGATCAGAATTGTTCTCGTTGGCCCCCAAAGGCAGAGCAATTTTGATGATGGTAATTTAAGTTTGAGGTAAGAACTTCCTATTGGTGCAGCTAGGTGCACAGTGGTTAGAGCACCAGCCCTGAAGTCAGGAGGACCTGAGTTCAAATCTGGTCTTGGACACTTCCTAGCTGTGTGACCCTGGGCAAGTCACTTAACCTCAATTGCCTCAGCAAAAAAAAAAAAAAAACAAAACAAAAAAAAAAAAGAAGAACTTCCTGTTATTTAGAGCTGTCCTAAAGTGGAATGGACGGCTTTGGTAAATAGTGAGATCCTCAAGCACTGAAGCTCCACAAGTAGAGGCTAGGTGACCACTTCGAGGGGATTCTTGAACAGCTATGGGTCAGAGCACAGGCTTAGAGCTGACCGGGACCTTAGAGATCACCAAGTCCTAAACCCTCATTTGGTTGGGCCAGACAGCCTCCTTCCAGTGTTTAGATTCTGGAAATCTTCCAGCAAGCTGATTTAGAAAAAAATTGTATTTTCAGATGAAATCATACAATATCACAAGCAACTTAGAAATTGTTATCCATAAACTCTCCTCATATGCAGGTCCCATAATTTTTCTTTTCCCTTTTACTGACACAAGCCACATATTGGGAGGGATTGTTTCAATTTATCATGTTTTGCTTTTAAAAATGGAAAGTTTTATTTTTAAACTTGCTGTTTGTCATTTTGCTGGCACCATGGAACCATTTTTAAAGGCAGTTGGTAACCCCACCAGCAGAGAGGCATGGCAGTGTGATTAATCCAGAAAGCACACTGGAGTCCTGGAGTCACTGGCTGCTGGTCCAGCTTCTGACCCTTTCTGACTTCGTGACCCTCTCAGAGAGCTTGGTGATTGTCTAAGACTGGAAATTGCCAATCTGCTGCAGGGAAGGGTATCTTCACACCAGGTCTTTCTCACACAAAAATTCTCATATCAGGACCTCTACAAATGAAAAAAAAAAAAAAAAACCCAACAAATCTAATTAGCATAATAGAAATAAAAGCCAAACTGGAGAAAGCCTTTTCACTGAAAGTCCTATTATTTTCTCTTTACCTCCTTGCTTCCCTAGCTTCCTTCAAGATTCTGTTTAAATTCTACCTTATAAAAAAGACTTTTTTAGTTCCTCCCCTCCCCCAGTGATTAGTGTCTTTTCTATAAAATTATCTCCCATTTCCACTGTACATATATGTGTATATACATGTATATATGTATATATTTGTATGTACCCAATTGCTTGAACACTATCTCCCCCATTGGACTGTCAGCTCCTCGAGGTAGGGATTATATATTTACCTTTGCCTTTGGCTTCCCACAGTCTGACACAATGCCTGGTACATAGTAAGCACTTAATAAATGATTGCTGATTGTTATTTTTAATCATCCTGTGAGTGTGGAGCAACATCTTGGGGACCTGGCTCTGGTAAAGAAGCCAGGATCCGTCTCTAGATTGCCCTGTGTACAAATTGGAGGTTTCATCTGACACAAAATCAGAGGCAACTTTTGTGTTGAGACTTTGCAGACCTGCCATTGACCCGAGAATGAGGTCATTGCTTTCAGGACAATGTTGTCACCCCTCATCTGCTGGGAGAAATCCCAGAGGGCCCAGCAGTATGACATCCGGGAAGGGATCTGATTATCATTGCAGAGAGCAGTTGATGGAATATCCTGGGGCACTGACAAGCCTAGGTGCTTCTGGGACTCATTAGTGAAGGTGTTTGGGGCTCTAGTGTCTAAGTGTCTGAGCCCAGATCCCTGCCTCCCTAAGCACCAGGATGTGCTGCAGGATCAAATCAAGAAGAGCCATATTTTCCACCAGTGAATTCACTTCCAGCTTCTTTTTAAATTAGTCTTGGATTTAGCATCATCTCAGTTTTACAGTTGGAAATTTTACTTCCTACAAGGTAGCCGACTTGCCCCAGATCACAATGATTCTTACCTGCTAGACCTTCATGTTGGTCTAATTAGGTGAGAAAGGTACAAATGATTTCTGTGCATCTCTCTAGAGCAGCTAAATGATGAAGTAGATAAGAGAATTTGGAGTCAGAAAGAGCTGAATGGAAATCCTGTCTCAGACACTTGTCAGCTGTGTGACCTTTTTAACTTGTTTGCCTCAGTCTCCACATCTGTAAAATGAGCATAACAGTAGCATCTACCCTTTAGGGCTGTTGTGGGGATCCAAAGAGAAGACATACATAAAGCCCTTTATAAACGCTGAAGCCCTTTGCAAATGTAAGGTATTATTATAAGCTAAGCTTTATCAGCAAGTGGAAGCAGAGCCATAACTGGGAAGTTTGGTTCTGGGGCCAAACACCATGGAGGCACCCTCAGCCAAAGTCTAGAGGTGGAAGGGAAGGTGAGGGAAGGTGGAATGGGTACTGCTGCAAAATGGAGAGATAAGAGGACCAGGGATCCAGATGAAGGGTATGTGCTGGGGAAAGGGGATGCTTGAGAAGAAAGGAGGGATGAGGGAAAGAAACTATCAGTGACATCCTGAGATGAAGCTCCAGTTGCCCTAGGCTAGTTAAGGTTCTGAATTACAAACCAAATAAATTGGATGCTTTTCTTCTTATTAGTCAGACCGGTGATTTTCCTAAGATAGAGGACTTCCAGTAAGAAAATTCCCTTTAGCAATGAAGCTACCTGTGATGCTGAGAGCTTAAATCACCTGTCCAGGGTCACATAACCTGTTTGTGTCTGAGGCAGTGGGAATGGCAAAGACATTAGGAACCAGAGGACCAAAGTTCAGATCTTGATTCTTCCATCTGTGTGATTCATTCCTCAGGGTCTCAATTTCCTCATCCATAGAGTAAAGGAGCCAAATCCACCCTATTTTCTAAGTCTCCTAAGACTAATTAATCTCTGGAAAAGGGAGACTAGACTTCCCGGTGACAGGTTTAATATAAATGATGTTCCTGCAGCCCCTAGAATGTAGCCAGGCAGGCAGGAAGAAGCCAATAACTTTGAGATGGATGGATTCATTTGGCAGCTAGGAGCTTTGCCAATGATGACCCAGCATCCTGTAATCCTGAGTCACTCCTGCTGGTAGCAGGGCTGCAGGTGAGAGATCCCTTGGGCGTATTGCAGGATGGACGGGAGACATCTCCACTAAGAGAAGAACCTGCCCTCCTCCCTCACTACTGTGTTCTCATCTTCCCTGTTTGTGCTGATGAGGGCAGAAAGAGAAACAAGAGAGGAAAATGTGGACTCACATTACAATCCAAGCATGACCTTGAACAAAGCATTTAGCTGCTGTGCCTCAGTTTACTTATCTGTAAAATGAAAGGTTTGCACTAAATATTTTCCAAGGTCCCTTTTAACTATAAATCTGGACTCACTATGCTTCTCTGAGGCTAGTTTTCTTTTCTTTCTTCTTTCTTTCTTTCTGAGGCAATTGGGGTTAAGTGACTTGCCCAGGGTCACACAGCTAGGGAATGTTAAGTGTCTAACACCAGATTTGAACCCAGGTCCTTCTGACTTCAGGGCTGGTGCTTTATCCACTGAGCCACCTAGCTGCCCCTCTGAGGGTATTTTTCATGCCTTGCTCTGGACTCCACCTTTGAACTGTCATTCCAGCCTTGGGTTCTTGATTGGCGAGAGTTCTCCATGTCTAATCGGACTCAGTATTCTTAGGCGTTCTTGCCTAAATCATAACACCCTCTGACCACATTATTTCTACTTATTCTCTAGTTTCCACCCTGTGCTCTGGTCATAATAAACATTCAAATCCACATTACCATTCCTGAAAAGGATGTATCAATCAATTACCCTATGGCTTTCCAAACCAAAATACTCCTTTCTAGCCATTCTCCTACATGTGCTATCTTCTCCTATTAGGATATAAACTCCTTGAGGGTAGGGACTATCTTGATTTTTTGGGGGGGGTATTTATATGTCCAATACTTAGCGTATACCTGGCACACAGTAGGCACTTAATAAATACTTTTTTCATTCATTCATAACTTGTCAAATCTTGCCAAGTCTCTAGAATCTGTTCTCTCCCTTTATTTCACTCTGTGGTCAGCCCTCAAGAGGTAGAATGAGTCAAGAGGTTCTGACACTTATGGATGTTCCATCCTGGACAAATCAATTCAGCTTTGTGGACCTCAGTTTCCCTTCTCTTCATTTACAGCCACCCCACCTCCGGATGAACCCCAATCACCTCTTAACTGGAATATTGAATAGCCTTCACATTGATTTTCCTGCTTCAAGCCTTTTCCAGTGCCAGATCCACCTGCACTCAACTGCCAAAGTGATTTTCCCAAAACAAAGCCCTGACTCCCCCTGTCCACTGAGAGTCCTATTACCTCCAGGATTAAATAGACAATCCATTGTGAGACTTACAGCCCTCACAACTTAGCCTTTTCCTACCTTTCTAGCCTGTTTTGTCCCCTTTCATAGTCTACAGTCCAGCCACAACCAATCTCACACAAGACACGCCATCCCCTACGTCCCTCGTGCTTGAAATGTTCTTCCTCTGCTTCTCCTTCAAGACAGCCCCAATCCTACCTCCCATAGGATATCTTTCCTGCCTCCCAAACATAGCCAGAGGTCTTTCTTCTAAGATCACTTCCTTTTTACCCTATATATCCTGTATGGACTTAGAGATTCACTTGTTGCCTCTCCCATCCCAATGTCAGCTCCTCTAGGGCAGGGACAAAGCTGGTTTTTTATCTGAAAAGCCCCTTCATCTCAAGGCATTTAATCAGTGTGTGAATTGTCAAATCCAGGTCAAATGAATAAATGGGTTAATTTATTTTGAATCAGCCTCAAGGGTCAAAATGGTTCAATTTCACAAGTTCTGCCATTTATAGCTAGAAGGGACATTAGAAATGGTCTAGATCAAGCCCCTCGTTTTATATAGAAGGGAACAGAAAGCTAGAGAAGTGAACTAATTTAATTTGCCTAAGGTCACAGAGGCATAAAATGTCAGTTAAATCTCACCATACTACATTGCTCTGCTAGGACAAACTCTAAATGATACATCACTTAGAAATAAAGTTGACATCATAAGCAAATTCAAGAAACAAGGAAGAAATTACTTTTAAGATTTATGGGTGGGGAAGAGTTCCTGACTGAAAAATGGTAGAGAAGATCACAAAATTTTAAGTGGACCGTTTTGATTTAATTAAATTCAAGTTTGGGCATAAGCAAAAATCTAATGCACTTAAAATGAGAAGGGATATTAGCTGAGGAAAAATCTTTGCAGTCAATTTCTTGGATAAAGGTCTCATGGAGAGCAATTTGAAGACATTTCACATTTATATGATTAAGAGACATTTGTCAATAGGTAAATGAAATCTGCTTTTCAATGGCCTCCCTTTAAGAAGAAAACCCACTGGTATTTCTGGGGGAGCAACAAGGTGTGATAGTGAATAAGAAAAACTCACCTGCAATGTAGCTGCTAGGAGTAGCTTCCTATTAGATGGAACAGATAGATGGTGCAGTGGATAGCGTGCAGGGACCAAAATCATCAAAATTTATCCTTTTGAGTTCAAGTCTGGTCTTAGACACTGTGTTTCTAGCCAAGTCATTTAATTCTGCCTCAGTTTTGTCATCTATAAAATGAACTGGAGAACAAAATGGCAAAACATTCTGCTAACTTATCCAAGAAAATCTGAAATGGGATCTGCACCAGAAGAACAAAGCTTCCTATTTTCAAAGTTAGTCTTGCTAATTAGGTATTAAATTCAAATGTTTTCACCTGTTGATAAATACAATTAAATTTCAGTCCTTTGAGACAAAGTCCCTTTTATCTTACCTTAGGTATAACTCTAGCCAGAATTACAGTTCTTACAGGTAAAAGAATTGAGATACAAAAAAATAACTTACCTATTCACAGAATGAAGAGTTGGAAGGGATCTTGGAGGCCATATAGTCCAATCCACAACCCAAAATTAATCCTTTTTACTACAGCCCCCATCATAGTCATGCATTCTCTGTTTGAAGATCTCCAACAGAGGGAACCTTCTGCTTCCCAAGGCAACCAATTGCACAGTTCTAACAATTAGGAAGTTCTTCCTTACTAGGAGGACTAGTGAAACTGCCCTTCTGTACCTTTTACTCATTACTCCTACAATCATTAATAAATGAGAATGATTTTGATTTCACATGTCACACTATCTTTCCTAGGCACCAACCTTAATCAAAATTTTGATGTGCTAAGATCTGAGATTAGGAGATAAGACACTGATCACAGTAACAAATGTTTAGGTTTTGGAGGATAATTGGTGAATATGCTAATGTTCCTTCCCCACTGAGGTCATTAGTGTTACTTACATTTATCTTTAGCCATGACAGATATAGCTATACCATAATTCAATATGGCCCTCTGAGGCTTTCACAACCCTTTAAGAATTCTCTGCTAATGTACTACCCGAGGGCAGAAATGCATCATTCTGTGTTTGGGACTTGAGCTGCTTCAGAGCCTATATTGATGGAAGTAGAATGAATTAGTTTAGGACTTCTTCCTTTGACTATAGGATTTTCCACATGGGCTAGAGCTCCATGAGTCAGAAGAATAGTCTAATAAGAAGCAAGCTTAATGCCTTTTTTTTCCTACTAGTTACATGTTTTCCACATGATATACCCTTGCGGGGTATAGGGGAAAAATAATGAATGTCATTTCTATTCCTACCATTTACTGTCATTTATCATGGTCTACCTGAACCCCAATTTCTTTTTCTGCAATACAGAGACAATACCTACTTTTGTGGTTTGTGACAAGGATTAAATAAGATTATATATGTCTACATCTCTAATATCTATTAGATATCTATATTACTTAATGTTGATATGTTAATATCAATTATAGATATAGATGATATAGCAATATATATATATAGGTATATATACAATATATATATAACATATGCAATATATACATAATATATAATATTATATATAATATATATACTATATGTATAGGTATATATATATACAATATAAATATAATATGTATATAATATATAATAAATATAGAAATTTAGATGTAGATATGGATGATATTGATGATAGATAAATTTAGATGCATAATATAGGTAGAGATAGAGATGTAGATATAGATGATATAGATATAATTATAGATAATATTGATAAACTTTGGATTCTTCGGCTATTTGGCCAGCTCATATCCTGTTAATCTTCAATGCTAGGTCATACCCATCACATGCCTTCTCTGCTCCTTCTTCTGAGCTGCCAAACAGTGTTTTAGGCTGTCATGTTACCATGTTGACAACTTGATCTACTACAAAGTTGTGTTACCTCATCTCAGCTGGGCCCTCACTGCCACATAGCAATTCTTTTTTTTTCTTCCCTGCTGGGCTTTCCATTATGCTCCCTGTAGGAGCTGTTTCCTTTTCTCCTCCATTGTTTAATACCTTCAGATCTTTCTGCTTCATCATTAGTCCTTTTCTGCTTTGCTCTGTTACCTAGGATGAGGTGATCTTTCTACTTGCTGCCCTCTTGCCATTTCCTCTTTGGAAGCTTTCCAAACTGATCAGTCTCCATCTTACCCCCTCATTTCTTCAATCTCTCTTAATTTATTAGTTTTTTCCCCTGTTGTCTAGAAATGTGCACTAGATATCACGGTCTGATAAAGAGTATTGGATTTGAAGTTCTAATCCTTCTTGGCCACTTCGTCCTTATGTAACTTTGGACAAGTCACCCCCTCTGACGTGCAGTTTTCTCATCTCAAAAATGGTTGCATTAGAGTAAATAAATTTTAAGGTTCTTTCTGGCTTTATATCTGTTACTCTTGCTAAAATGATCGTTGTAGTCTCATTCTTTTCATCACAGTTGAATGGAAATCAGATAGAAAGGATCCTAGAACAGATTGTTTTCATAATTTTTATGTTTAATGTCCCATAAACTATTATACAAATGGATAAAATGAGTACTTTTTGTAAATAAATACATTAGGATATAAATTAATTCTTAGTAGGTCGGTAAAAGCATCCTCGACATAACTAAACAATCAACTTTAAGTATTTGTCAAGTACTTACTATACACCAGAAACTGCTAAGATTTGGGAAATACAAAGAAAAAATAGTCCTTGCCTTTGAGGAGCTCACATTCTAAAGGCACAACTTCAGTAGAAAACAAAATGATGACAATGATATATATATATATGTGTGTGTGTGTATATATATATATATGTTATATATATATATATATAAAACATATGTGTGTATATATATATGTTATATATATATATATAAAACATATATATATACACACACATGCACATACATACATACGCACCAACCTTTTCTAAGACGTCTGTACATTACTTTGTCCCTATGTTTTGAAAGTTCTGCATTTCACATTATTCAGAGATTATGAGTATTTAATGTAGTCACACCTATTAAAAACATTATTCTTAAATTTTTATAGCTCGATATTATAAATGGGCAATTAGAGACAATGATCTTATCTTTTTTTTTCTTCTTTTTAAATTTTTTTTATTAAAGCTTTTTATTTGCAAAACATATGTATGGGTAATCCTTCAACACTGACCCTTACAAAGCTTTCTGTTACAAATTTTTCCCTCCTAGTCCCCACCCCTCCCCTAGATGGCAAGAAGTCTACTACATGTTAATTATGTTAAAATACTTGAGAAATCGAATATGTGTATACATATTTTTACAGTTATCTTGCTGTGCAAAAAAAGTCAGATCTACAAGAAAAAAAATCTGAGAAGGGAAACACAATGCAAGCAAACATCAATAGAGAGCATGAAAATGTTATGTTGTGGTCCACATTTCACACCCCTCTCTCTGGGTGTATATGGCTTTCTTCACTGAACAATTGGAACTGGTTTGAAACATTTCATTGTTGAAGAAAGCCACAAACAATCTTATCTTTGAAGATTGGCTGTAAAAAATTTATTTTATTTTGAGATCTATATTTGTAGTACAGGGATTTGTTTATTAATTTATGAAGAATAGGCAGCTTTTGTTGTATATTTCTAGTTACCAGTTTATGTCAAGTTAGTTATTTTATTGGTTCTAAGTTTTGCCACTTATAATAACAAATTTTACAGTCTCTATTGTTTTCTTGCTTAGTAATATTGATCAATATATCTGAGATTCTTAGAAAGTTTTTTTTTTGGTAATTTCTACTGGCAAAGATCAAGTCTTGAATTGCCATTTTAAGCCCTTCCATTTGAACCAAAAAATCCAATAAGCCTCAACTATCTGCTTGATTTTTTTTAGTTGTTGTTGACATATTATTGGTTGAGTTCCTATGGTTGTTGTCCATGGACTTTTGATTCCAGTTTAGGATCATAGCTGTTTCATGGACACGATCTAGAGTTAAACAAATACATTGACATGTATGTATTATCAACCTTTACTATTTCTTCATGGTGTGATGTCCTCCTGTTCCAAAAGTATTTTTGGAAATTATGAGTTTATATGTAACGAACATTTATCTTTTCACAATTGCCTATTTCCTGTGTTTGGTTAATCTTATATGGGGTTTTGTAAGTATTCTTTTAAAATATGGTGTGGTCAGTTTTACATTTTACATTTACATTTACATATATTAAGACGTGTCTTTTATAGGTAGTTATTTCTTTAAATGTGTTCTTGCCATTTAACTTTGATTTAATGAAGCCAGTAAGTCTCTTGACATACATGGCGTCATTTTTTGCCTTGATTGCCTTATGTTTGATATTTCTTACTTGGAAGAGACCAAGGTATTTTTAATGATCAACTTTGTCCTTTGTGTTTCTGAATTCAAGTTTAAATCTTTTACCTTTATCTTTCCTTGATAATTTTTTAAGGTACATTTGACTCCAAATGACATTTCCAAGAGAAAGAGAAGCTATTTAATAAATTATGCATTTGGGTCATACATATTAAATAATTTATTTTAGAGGCCATACACAGTTCTCTTTAGTACTGATTATAATGGGTTTTAAAGCTAGCAGAATTATTACTATATATATATTATTGTGTGTGAATCCTAAAATGTTTGAATATATTATTAGAGAGAATTTCTCAATGTATTTCATGTATTTGTAGACTATGAGTAAGCTATGAGTGCACAATTGAGTCAGAGGCTTTGCAATAATCAATAAAAGTAATATAAATGTTACGGTACTTTCAGGCAGCTTTTTCAGTACAAATCAGTTAATAGTAAGTTGTTCTCTGTATTCCTGGTACTTTTAGGAAGGTGGTTTTGTTCCTCAGCCAGTATCTTAATTTTATGGATTTTTTTTTTAGTGGTACAACTACAAATGATTTGTATAAAGTACAGAAACACGTAATTGCCCTTATTCAAGGAAGTGTTCTTGTCTTTTGGTTAATTGATATGGGATGCCTTCTGTTAAGAAAGGTAAGAGGTCAGGCTTGTGACCTTGTGCTGGTGAAAGGCTATGCTGGTAATTCATGTAACATTGTGAAATGTTTGAGCAAATAATTACGACTCTTTTCCAGAATCCATCATTTTACCCTTTTGCAGAGAAGTCATAGTTTCAGTTATGTCCCCAATCAATCTATTCTGATATTTGTGATATTAATGGCGTATACATTTTCTGTTTCTCATCTGATCGAACTTGTGTTCTCATTGTGTTAAATTTCTTGGGACTATAATGATGACATTTTTTTTATCTTCCCTCCTTCAGGAGCTTTCTTTCTCTCTCCTCTGGTTTCTTTACTTCTAAAGCCATGGAGTCAATTTTTGATCAATACTAAATTGTTTACTTTGTTCTTTGTGCTACTTTGGCTCTTATGCCTTAATCTATTGATTTTTGTTTTCAATTGTTCATAGGGAAACAGATTTTTTTTTGGTCCTCTACTTTCAATTCTGCATGCTTCTTTTTCCTTTTTTTTCCCCTGATCACTTTTAATTGAGTGATAAAGCATTCAAATTAAAACATTCTTGTCACCTCCATCATGATAATATTTGACACTTGTCCTTAGAAATATTCCCATACACTTCCACATTTCCTCCTTTAGGTCTTACTGTAGCCATGATCAAGCCAAGTTAACAAGCATAGTAATTATTAGTGTTTCCTATTTGGGGGCACTGAATCAAAGGCCAGGGATACAAATATAGGGACAAAAGAAATAGAGCCCCTACTCTCCAGGAGCTTATATTTTAATGAAAGGGAATTGAAAAACTGCAAGTAGTTAGGGGGAGGTAAACCAAGTCCAGAGGGTCAGAAGCTGAGCCAGGAGAGAAATGAAGGATGGATGGCCCTGGGCTCTTCCTCAAAATAGAGATTCTAGGAGGAGCTCATCAATGGGAGAGGAAGACCAGAGAGACAGAGGGATGCTTCATGGGGAAAAGAAGGCAAGATAGCTGAGGAAACATCCAAGGTGGAGGCAGCTGATGTATGGTGGCAGGGTCTGCTGGGAGAAGAATGAATCTCCTATTGAAATGACTGTGTGTATGTGTGTATATGTATATATAAAGGTATATTCATATGTGTGAATATATGCATATGTATGTATATATGTAATTCTGTGTAAGTACCAAAATGTTTGAATGCATTATTAGAGAGAATTTCTGGGTTTTGCATTAATTATTTTCAATGGCTATAGGTTCTTCAACTTTTCTGTTTTCAAATTTTAGTAACCTTCTAATTCTTGCTCTTTTCATTTTTTCTAGGTTTAGCAATGAAATAAATTTTTTAAATTAAAATTATATTCCCAGTTAACAAAAATCAACTTTCTCTCCCTTTTATTCCCTCATTGGAGAAACTATCATATTAAAGGGACGGCATTCACAGGGGTAGTGATGATGATGAAGGTGGGACAAGAAAGAGGCTCTTTCAGAAGGTAGGATTTGAGCTGGATTTGAGTCATGGGTCTGCTGTTGCTGAAATTGGACAGGGCTTTTGAGTTAACCTCACTAAATGTCAGTTTCTTCAGCTGTAAAATGGTGATAAATAGTTCCTGCCCTGTTGTTATTTTGTCTTAGAATCAGATGAGACAATTTGTATGAATCACTTTAAGAACTATAAAATGCAATACACAAATATTCTTTTTTCCATTCTTGCTGTGCTTATGTTCCCCTCTATTTCTTCTATTGCTTTCTTTTTTCTTCCTTCCTTCATTCTTCTCTTTATTTATTTATTTGTACATTCATTTATTTAGGTATCTATCTTTGCATTTACTCATTCATCCATTTGTTTATTTTTTACTCTACCTATTTATTCATTCACCTGTCCAAATTCCTTCTTTCTTTTTTCTTTCTTTTCTTCCTTCCTTCCTTTCCTCCCTCCCTTTCTCCTTTCCTTCCTTCCTTGCTTCCTTCCTTCCTTCTTTCCTTTCTTTCTTTCTTTTCTTTTCCTTCTCTCTCTTTCCTCCCTCCCTCCCTTTCTCTCTCTCTCTCTCTTTTTGAACTCAGAAAAGTTCTCCCTGACTCCAGTGCTTTCTCACTGTACCACCTAGCTAGTGGACCTGAGTTCAAATCCTAGATCTGCCATTTAAAATGGGCATGAACTTGTCTTTTGGGCATTCTCTTGGACTTGATTTTTCTCATCTGTAAAATGGGACTAGATGACTTTTAAGGTTCCTTTCTCCTTTTTCAGAGGTGAAAACTCAGACCCCAGAAGGCATAGTCCTTTAAGGATCCTAGCTGTTATTCTGGGGCTCTCTCCCCACTCTTCTTGCTCCCATGGAAGGGAGTTTTTGGTTTTTTGCCTAGGTGGACTTTCTGTTTTTTCTGTGTAACACCTGAATAAAGTGATTTAGGAACAGGGCCTTCTGTTTTTACTCCCCCACCCCAGGCAGACCACAGAACCCTCAGTACCAAAGAGTTGCTTTGTTTCGACTTGGACCAGCTGAGAGCCCTTTTCAGATTTCAGCTCCCAGGAGGGCAAATTCCATGAATGGTTTCAGATATCATGTGTGTTCACATGTGTGGGTTGTGTCTAAGCCTATTAGCCAGGGGGATTTGATTTGCTTTCAACTAATTTATTATTAATGCTCTAATCCTAGGCCTCTCCACATGGGTTTACCAAGCCGATCCGGGTCTGGCTGCCCTTGACAATGCACGTGGGGTGAGCTGTCTGTTTAAGCCCGGCACAAATTCCCAGCAAGAAGCTTCCAGCTGTGGGCCTGGTCAGTGTAAAACATTGATAAGCTTCGGCTCCAAATGCCGGGGTGGGGGGGAGCATCAGGCTGCCCTTACTTTCAGCACTTCACAAAAAAATCGTTGCTAGATTTTGTTTCAACATCATGATGGTACTTTCTTACTAGGATTTTATTTATTAATTTAATAATTAATTTAAATATCAAGTATTTCTTAACACCTGAGCCACCCATACTTGTAAAGTCCATCTCCTCCTACCCCATCATTTATTGATTGAATTGAAGGGAGGGAGATGTTCTTTAATCTTTAACGGCATTAAAGTATTAAACAAATTAAACAATTAATTAAAATATTAAAAATAATTTAAAAATTAAAATATAAAATAAAAGTATTAAAGCATTCTATCACAGATAGAAGTTGGAAGGGACCTCAGTGGTCAAATTAGTTCATTTTGCTTAGTTTTACAGATAAGGAAACTGAGCCCAGGAAGGAAAAGTGCCTTTCCCAGGTTCATGTAGTTAATAAGTTTCTGAGGTAGGATTTGGACCCTCCTTTGATGTTTCTTTGTGCATGAAGATAGTCTTTTTTTTAAGCTTTTTATTTGCAAAACATATGTATGGGTAATTCTTCAACATTAACCCTTACAAAGCTTTCCGTTACAAATTTTTCCCCCTTACTCCCCACCCCTCCCCTAGATGGCAGGATATCCACTACAAGTTAATTATGTTAAAATACTTGACAAATCGAATATATGTATACATATTTCCACCCTTATCACTGTTGTGCAAGAAAAATCGTATCTACAAGAAAAAAATCTGAGAAAGGAAACACAATGCAAGCAAACATCAATAGAGAGCATGGAAATGATATGTTGTGGTCCATATTTCATATCCCTCTCTCTGGGTGTATATGGCTTTCTTTACTAAACAATTGGAAGTGGTTTGAAACATTTCATTGTTGCAGAGAGCCATGTCCATCAGAATTGATCATCATATAGTATTGTTGTTGCCGGGTATAACGATCTCCTGGTTCTGCTCACTTCACTCAGCATCAGTTCATGCAAGTCTCTCCAGGCCTCTCTGAAATCGTCCTGCTGGTCGTTTCTTACAGAACAATAATATTCCATAACATTCATATACCATAATTTATTCAGCCACTCTCCAATTGATGGGCATCCCTTCAGTTTCCAGTTTCTAGCCACTACAAAAAGGGCTGCCACAAACATTCTTGCACAGGTGGGGCCCTTTCCCTCCTCTAAGATCTCTTTGGGATATAGGCCCAATAGAAACACTGCTGGGTCAAAGGGTATGCACAGTTTGATAACTTTTTGGGCATAGTTCCAGAGTTCTCTCCAGAATGGTTGGATCCGTTCACAGTTCCACCAACAATGCATCAGTGTCCCAGTTTTCCCACATCCCCTCCAACATTCATCATTGTCTTTTCCTGTCATTTTAGCCAATCTATATACCTATATACCAGATTTGTGATAAATACTGAGGAACCAGTATAAAGAATGAAATAATTCCTACCCTTAAGGATTATACATCCTATCAGAGAGATAATAATAGAGAGTATATAGAAAATCTATCCAAAACAAATACAAAGTTATAGAGGTGAGGTGAGGAGCACCAGCAGCTGGGGAGATCATAATGAAGACTGAGTTTTGGAAGAAATAAGGGATTTTTCTGAGGCAGAAGTGAAAGGAGAGTGTGTTCCAGGTATGGATGTCCAGTCAGTACGAACACTTGGAGGTGACAGATGTGTTCGGGTTTTATGATCAGTAAGAAGTCTAGTTTGAATGTCTGGAGCATGAGGAGAGGAGTGATGTATAATCAGTATGGAAAGGCTCAGGTTGGGGTCAGGTCTTATCTAACTAACTGCCAAATGGAAGTGTTTCTGTTAAATTCTAGCAACAATGGGGAGCTATGGGAGGTTAATGAGTAGGATGGTGATATGGTCAGATCAAGAATTCAGGAAAAGGATTTAAGGGGCAGCACAAACCTGGTACAAAGCTGGTGATTAATAAATGCTTATTCTTGATTTATCGATTCATTCTTCCTTCATTAAATATGGATAGACTCTCTGGGTACAAAGATTCCCTCAAGGAATCTATAATCTTGAAATGTCCATAGTTCAGAGCCACCATGCCTTCAATGGTTTGGATGTCCCTTCACCAATGCAGATGTAGTATATTTTCATATGTTTAACCTATATTGGATTGCTTGCCATCTAGGGGGGGGGTCAGGGGAAGGAAGGAAAAATTAGAAACACGAGGCTATGCAAGGGTCAATGTGGAAAAATTATCCGTGCATATGTTTTGAAAAGAAAAAGCTTTAAAAATAAAAAAAAATTAAAAAGAATTATTTAAAAAGAAAAGAAAAGAAAAACCAAGGCAGATGTACACTGAATAGATCACTAGCCCTAGAGGATCTGAGTTCAAATGTGGCCTCTGACACTTCCTGGTTGTATGACTCTGAACAATTTCCTTAACCCTGATTGTCTTAAAAAAAATGGAAAAAGCCTTTACCAGTTTTGTGGAGGATGGATTTCAGAAAAGAAATCCAAGGAGGACAATTAAGAAACTGTCACAAGACAGAATGAACATCTGCCCTACGGTGGTGGCGATGTGGACAGAAGGAGGGTTGGATGTGAGAAATGAGGCAGAAAAGGCAAGCTTTACCAACTGGCCCTAAGTGAGAGATTGAAGATGATGCTGATGGTGGGAGCCTGAGGAATTGCTATTACCCTGCTCATTTTAGAGCTATGGGACTTGTAGGTAACAAGTATCTGGAGCAGAGTTTGAACCCAGCTTTGCAGTTGGATGGCAGGTTATTCCAGACTCTGTGTAGACTGTGGGCACTGCCTCAAGGACAGCCAGTTGTGACATTGTAAGGAAGGGCAAAGGCTGGGGCCTGGGCAGCTTCAGCACCTGCGTGCCCTTGCCCAGCCAGGAGACAGGAAAGCTCCTGCTCATTCACCGAGAAGACTTGCCTCCGTGCCAAGGGCCTCGGGTGCTGGAGCTGAGCCAGGCAGCCTTGTTTGCTGCCCAGGGGGAGGCTCAGTCCAGGGGCAGACAGGCAGATCCCCTGGTTCCTCGTAGTTTCTTTGGAATAACAAAGCACGCTCAGAGTATAATAATTCCAGTGCTCCAGAGGACATACTTCTCTCCCACGCTGGAGTTGGCTATTCATGTGGCAGGTCTGGGGTGAGGGGGGTGAGGAGGTGGGCAGGCCTTCCCCTATGTTATCAGAAGTGACCAGCTAAACTCAGGGGACCTGACTTCTCGCCATTCACAGTTGCTTGGAAATAATTTGGATCTGAACGTTACAATTTTTTTTCTTCTTCTTGGAATAGATTGTTGTGTTTTTTTAAATTTTGTTTTTGCCTTAATCCTGGCTGGATCATTTTTCTCCCAGGCCAGCTCAGCGCTAGGGAAAAGGGCTGGGCTTGCAGGAGAGTGAGTCCCGACCATTGCTGGATCCCTTCTGTCAGTACCAGCCATGGGGAATTCTATCAGGGGGCTGGTCTCCAAATTTGCCAACTGTATGGAGGCTTTGACAGCAGGGGCCAAGACAGGTGGTAAGTGCCTACCCTCCTGGCGGCTGTTCTTGTCTGTTCCTTTCTCTACCCACCCTGGAGTTGGGAGAAGTAATTCTTCTTGTTTAGAGCAATGGATGGAGGGAATTCTTGCTTAGAGCAATGGATGGAGGGAATTCTTCTTGCTTAGAGCAATGGATGGAGGGAATTCTTGCCTAGAGCAATGGATGGAGGGAATTCTTCTTGCTTAGAGCAAAGGATGGAGGGAATTCTTGCTTAGAGCAATGGATGGAGGGAATTCTTGCTTAGAGCAGTGGATGGAGGGAATTCTTGCTTAGAGCAATGGATGGATTTTCAATTCCTTAGACTAAGTTTATCAAGGCTGGGTGTGTGGGGTTTGCCAGCATGGGTCCCCATCTGTCTCTGCCCTTTTAGAATTGTTTCTGTTTCACAGGGTAAATAAACTACCTCCACCCCCCAACCCTCAATATACACACCTACTTCCTTTATCCAACCATTGTACTAAAGGAAATGATTCTAAAAGGAAAGCCAAGAACCTTTCTATTCCTCTTCTAAACCTTTTCTTAAAAAGATTTCCTTTCTCAGTGTGGTACCCATAGTTTTTAACTATGCAATAGCTTTGATTCATTTCAAAAGACCCTAAGCTTGAAAAAAAAATGCTTCCTCCCACCTATGACTAAGAACCTCCTGTCTGGGCAGACTGTGAATGTTAGCACCTTGGTTGATAATACACAATACAATGTACCTTGTACCTGAGTAATTTGTTCCCTTCACAGGAATAACGGTAGTAACAACTCATTATTCTATAGCCTCGGAAGGCTTCTAAGTGAGGAAGATAGTGTGACATAATGATTAGAGGAAGATCTGAGTTTAAATCACACCTCAGATACTCTGTAGCTGCTTTATGCTTCTGTTTTCTCAGTTTTAAAATGAAAAGAATAGATTCAATCACCTCTAAGGTTTCTCCCAGTTTTCAATCTACAATCCTCTGATTTTTCTTTAAAGCTCCAAAGGTTCATGGGATATTTTTTATACATTTTATAGATGAGGAAACTGAGACTCAGGGATCTGAGGGACTCACCATGATCACACAGCAAGGTAAGTGATAGGTCAGGTCCAGCAGTGATGTCACTTTGCCTCCTTGAGTCTGCTGGACTCAATTGTCTGTATTCATTTTTGATCTAGAGAGTCTTTTGCATTTTCCCAAGTTCTTCAAATAAAACCCAGATTGACTATTTCAGACTTTAATGACTTTATTAGACTCCATAAAAATGTATAATTCGGAAGTTCTGGAACCTAAGACCACAGTTCACGACAGAATAGGATGACTATTCTCACTAAGTCTTAGAGCTTATTCCTGAATAGAGGGACAGCTGGCTCATCTGTTTGCCAGGGCAGCCTGAGAGGTCTCAGCTAAATTGTCTTAGCACTAAGATTTGAAGCCATGGAATAGTCATCAGCAAATTCATTTATTCGTGTCTAGTTTTTGTTTCATTATAGAGTGAAGGGTAATCATTTATTAACTCAGTCACTAGATGGGATGTGGAATCATATAGTTCCCATTGCCTATATGTGAAGTCCAAACATCTCTCTGAATCAGGGAGTAATGGTTTGAGATAAATCAGGGAGAGCTGTGTCAAATCAGCAACCACTTATTTTTTTTCATTTTTAAATTTGTTTTTAACATACATAGCTTTATGAATCATGTTGGGAGAGAAAAATCAGAGCAAAAGGGAAAGACCATGAAAGAGATAAAAAAAAACAAACAGAAAAAAGAAGTGAATATAGCATGTGTTGATTTACCTTCAGTCTCCATAGTTCATTTTCTGGATACAGATGGCATTTTTTTTTGTCCAAAGTCTATTGGGATTGCTTTAGATCACTGAACCTCTGAGAAGAACCAAGTCTTTCATAATCATCACATGCCTTTGCTGTTATTGTGTACAATGTATTCTTGGTTCTGCTTGTTTCTCTCAGTATCAGTTCATGTAAATCTTTCCAGGCTTTTCTAAAATCAGCTTGTTCATCATTTTTCATAGAAAAATAATATTCCATCAGTTTCATAAACCATAACTTATTCAATCTTTCCTCAATTGATGGGCATCCATTCTAAATCTTTGCTACCACAAAAGGAGATGCTACAAACACTTTTTGCACAGGTGGGTCCTTTTCCCTCATTTATGATTTCCTTTGGATACAGACCCAGTAATGCATTACTTAGTCAAAGGGTATGTTTTTATAGCCCTTTGGGTATGATTCCAGATTGCTCTCCAGAATGATTGGATCATTTCACAACTTCACCAACAATGCATTAGTGTCCCAGTTTTCCTACATCCCCTCCAAAAATTATCATGATCTTTTCCTGTCATCTTAGCCATTCTGAGAGGTGTGAGATGGTATCAAGTTGTTTTAATTTGCATTTCTCTAATCAACAGTGATTTGGAGCATTTTTTCATATAACTATAGATGGCTTTAATTTCATCATATGAAAATTGTCTGTTCATGGCCTTTGATCATTTATCAATTGGGGCCAATAACTATTAAGCACTTACTGTATATCAGCAGGCACTGCAAAGCATTAGGGATTCAAGGAAAAGCAAAAATCATACCTGCTCTCAAGGAACATATTCTTTTTTTAAAAATTTTTTTTATTAAAGCTTTTTATTTGTATAACATATGTATGGGTAGTTCCCCAGCATTGATCTTTACAAAGCTTTCCATTACAAATTTTACCCCCAGTCCCCTCCCCTCCCCTGGATGGCAGGAAGTCCATGACATGTTAATAATGTTGAATTACTTGACAAGTTATGCGAGAAAAATCCTATCTACAAGAAAAAAAAGAAAATCAGAGAAAGGCAACACAATGCAAGCAAATATCAATAGAGATCATGAATATGTTATGTTGTGGTCCATATTTCATATCCCTCTCTCTGGGTGTATATGGTTTTCTTCAGTGAACAACTGGAACTGGTTTGAGACAATTCTTTGTTGCAGAGAGCCATGTCCATCAGAATTGATCATCATATAGTATTGTTGTTGCTGTGCCTGATGATCTCCTGGTTCTGCTCGTTTCACTCAGCATCAGTTCATGCAAGTCTCTCCAGGCCTCTGAAATCGTCCTGCTGGTTGTTTCTTACAGAGCAATAATATTCCATAACATTCATATACCATAATTTATTCAGCCACTCTCCAATTGATGGGCATCCCTTCAGTTTCCAGTTTCTAGCCACTACAAAAAGGGCTACCACAAACATTCTTGCACAGGTGGGGCCCTTTCCCTCCTCTAAGATCTCTTTGGGATATAGGCCCAATAGAAACACTGCTGGGTCAAAGGGTATGCACAGTTTGATAACTTTTTGAGCATAGCTCCAAATTGCTCTCCAGAATGGTTGGATCCGTTCACAGTTCCACCAACAATGTATCAGTGTCCCACAGTCCCAGTTTTCCCACATCCCCTCCAACATTCATCGTTATCTTTTCCTGTCATTTTGGCCAATCTGACAGGTGTGTAGTGGTACCTCAGGGTTGTCTTAATTTGCATTTCTCTCATCAATAGTGATTTGGAGCAACTTTTCATATGACTACAGATGGTTTTAATTTCATCACCTGAAAATTGTCTGTTCATATCCCTTGACCACTTACCTATTGAAGAGTGGCTTGAATTCTTATATATATGAGACAATTCTCTATATATTTTAGAAATGAGGCCTTTATCAGAACCATTAAATGTAAAGATGATTTCCCAATTTGATGCTTCCCTCCTAATCTTGTCTGCATTTGTTTTATTTGTACAGAAACTTTTTAACTTAATATAATCAAAATTATCTATCTGGTGTTCAATTAGGAGTTCAAGATCTTCTTTGGACATAAATTTATTCCTTCTCCACAGGTCTGAGAAGTAAACTATATTACGAAGGAACATATATTCTTATGGGATTGACAATATGCAAACATGCTGTTTACATGAATAATTGATTACAGTTAATAACTGAGGTGTAGGAAAAAGTCTAATGAATCAATCTGCTCCTTGTTTACATGACCTTTACAAAGGAAACTTTACACTTATCTGAACAGCTGGGTGGTTCAGTGAATAGATCACCAGGAATAAGGAGATCTGAATTCAAATGTGGCCTCAGACATTTACTAGCTGTGTGACTCTGGACAAATCACTTAATTCCAATTGCCTCAGTTTCCTTGTCTGTAAAATAAACTAGAAAAGGAAACCACTCCAGTATCTCTGCTAAGAAAATCCCAAATGTGGTTATAAAGAGTGGGACAAGATTAAACAGCAACAATCTCCAGTTAGTTTTCTGGGCTCCCTTAATGTGGGTAAAGTAAAGTCCATTTATAATACCAGGAATAGGTATCTATCTATTCTAACCAAAAAGGGATAGCTGACAAGAACAGGAATTGGGCTATGTGTCAAACACAAATTTAAGGTAATTTTTGTTGTTTTTGTTGCTGGGGGAAAATGGGAGCAGCTCTGAGCAGTTCAGAGGTATCAGGAGAGGCTTCATGGGGTGCTTATATAGATAAGTGTGTAATGGAAGGTGGAAAAGGAAGCCCTCCTTTCAGGAGGAAGGCTTTCTAAAATAAAGCAGTGGTTTAGGAGTTAGGAGGAGGTGGTTCAAGCCTTGCCTCTGATATGTACTGGCTGGGACCCTTAGTTTCTCAGGTTTGCTCTAAGATCAGGAGCTACTGAGAAGGTGCTAACCTGATTTGGTAGAGGGAGTTTCCTGCCCAGTGAAATCACAGGTCATTTCTCTATCCTTATCTCCGTGATATATGGCAAAAAGACCATCAGAAACCATCTAGTCCTTCTGTCTGGGCAAAAATTCTCCCTACGATATACCTGATAAACAATCTGCTGACTTTTGCTTGAAATCCAAAGGAGATGTCCCGGCCAGGTAGCAATTGCTTGAGAAGCCTCCCTTCCTCCTCCCAATTTAGTATAACTGCCAGAAGATCCTCCCACCTAGATCTCCAGGGCTCCAGTACTGAGCAGAGCTCTTGGTACCTCCCACCCCTTCCAAAAGCCTGATTCTAATGTTCTTGATGTGGTCTAAAACCATGATTCTTAGTTACTCAGTGACAGAACCAGCAGAGAGTCCTAATTACTTGGGATTCCTCATGAGGATGGAATTACAAAGACTCAGGAGACAAAATAGCAATTATGCTTTATTTTCCATCGCATTTTACAATTAGCTTGTGCAATGGTTTAAGAAAAAAAATCTTAAAGTCAAGCTGGTACAAAAAGCAATTCATTTAATTCATTTATTGACTTGGATGTATAGAATGGAACAATGGGGGATGAACAGGAAATCAGAAAGACCCCAGTTCAATCACACTTTGGACCCTTACTAGCTGTGTGATCCTGGGCAAGCCACATCACTTTACCAATGTTATCTCATTTTATCCTCATAAAATATCCTAGAAAATAGTCTTAGAATTATTATTAGTATATTAATCATTATATTATTAAGATGTCATATATTAATAATAGTGCTGTATTGCCCAAGTGGCTTGCCCAAGCTCATACAGCTAATGAAGTGTCTAAGGCAGGATTTGACCTCAAGCTTTCCTGATTGCAGTTCAGCGTTCCAACCACTGTGCCTCCTTGTGTCTCAAAATGAAGATGCTGAATTCTCTAGTCTCCCCAAATCTATAGTCCTGTTATCCTACATGCTCTACCATAGGCATAACTTTACCAGCCCAAACAATTTGGGAATTAGTTGTGACTTTGGGCAAGATATTTGGTCTCTTTATGCCTCATAATGAGTCCTTTTTAGTTTTAAGATAAAGATTCTAAGATCCTAAAAGTCTTTATTTAAAATAAAGATCCAGATCTAAGATCTAGAAAGTTTTTACTACTTCCAGCAAGCATCCTTAGTCCCTCCCTTTAATTCTAGTTTCCCTTGGTTTTGTGCCCCCTCATTCCCTTGATTGCCCCCTCAAGGTCATTCCTAAAAGGAGTCACTTCAGTTGCAATCATTTTTTCCCTTCCCTCCTTTCCCTTTCCCTTCCCCAAGATGGTAAGCAATATGATATAGATTCTACATTACAACCATTTTAAATATATTTCCATATTTGTCATGTTTTGAAAGAAAGACTAGAACAAAAGGAAAAAAAAACATGAGAAAGAAAAGCAAAACAAAACAAAAAAAGTGAAAATAGTATCTACAGTCTTCATTGTTCTCTCTCTGGATGTAGATGGCATTTCCATCCAAAGTTTATTGGAATTATCTTGAATCACCACATTGCTGAGAAAGTTGACTTATCAGTTGATCATCACATAATCTTGCTGTTACTATGTGACAGTGTTCTCCTGGTCTTGCTTATTTCACTCAATATCAGTTCATATAAGATTTTCTAGATTTTTTCTTAAATCAGCCTGTTTATCATTTCATTTTTTTAGCTTTTTTTGCTTAGGCAATTGAGGTTAAGTGACTTGCCCAGGGTCACACAGTATCATTTCTTACAGAGCAATAATATTTCATAACATTCATATACCATAACTTATTCAGCCATTCTCCAATTGATGGGCATCCACTCAGTTTCCAACAAAAGGAGTCATTTCAAAATGAGCTCAATGTTATAGATATATTCCAACCATGGGCTCCGGGACTGTCTCATCTTCTTGCCCAGAACCTCAAGGCCTCTCTAGGAGTGAAATCCAGGGTCCCTTAAGCTCTTTTGCGTGCCATAGCCCCCTCCTAGTTGGGTCACTAGAATCAGAATAGTACTTTATACTGATCTCCTTAAAATGTCGGCTTATTGGACTTGACTCATGATTCAGGTCTGCTTGAGATATTTTTTGGATCAGGTCAAGTTGTTAAGAAACATTTAGGTACCTAATTAAGTAAGGGACTTACTGATTTAGAGGCAGCTAGGGGTTGTCAGGGATAGAATGATGGATTTAAAATCAGAAAGATTGGGTTCCGATTCCAGCATTGCGAATAGCTGTGTGACCACTGGCAAGTGACAAGCTCTCTGAGCTCAGGTTCCTTGTCTGTAAAATATGGGGATTAGATCATACAGTCTTTTTTTAAGATCATACAGTTTTTTCCCTGAGGCAATGAGGTTAAGTGACTTGCCCAGGGTCACACAGTTAGGGCGAAGTTAGGGAATGTTAAGTGTCTGAGACCAAATTTGAACTCAGGTCCTCCTGACTTCAGGGCTGGTGCTCTATCCACTGCCCCACCTAGCTGCCCCTAGACTGCATAGTCTCTAAAGTTCTTTCCAGTTTCTTTTATCTTGTCACTCAGTATATTAGTTATCCTGAGCTTTGTGTGATCTGTGAATTTGGTTAGAATGCCATCTCTGCTTTCATCCAAATATTGATAAAAATGTTGAATGGAATAAGTCCAAGGACAGAACTATGCAGCATCCTTCTAGAGACTTCCTCCAGCTTGGTTTTGCTTACTTAAAACAAAAACATAGAGGAGGGAGATGATTTGATCAGATATTACTCATGAGGAGTCCAACATAGCTGGAACTACTTTCTGGAGGTTTTGGGGAAAAGGCATTTTCTCTGTCTCTCTCTCTCTCTGTGTGTCTCTGTTTCTGTCTCTCTGTCTCTCTCCTTTTGTATCTCTAGTTTCTCTCTCTCTGTTTCTCTTTGTCTGTCTTATCTCTCTTTGTCTCTGTCTCTCCTTTTGTCTATCTCTCTAGTTTCTTTGTCTCTGTCTTTCTATTTCTCTGTTTCTCTATCTCTGTCTTATCTATTTGTCTCTGTTTCTCCTTTTGTCTATTTCTCTTTGTCTCTGTCTATATCTGTCTCTCTGTTTTTCTCTGTATCTTTATCTCTCTGCCTCTGTCTGTCTTGTCTCTCTGTCTCTGTCTCTCCTTTTGTCTGTTTCTGTCTCTCTGTCTATATCTTTCTGTCTCTCTTTTTTTTCTGTCTCTCTTTGTTTCTCTGTGTGTGTGTATGTGTCTCTCTATCTCTGTCTCCTTTTGTCTCTCTGTCTCTCTGTGTCTCTGTCTTGCCTCTCTCTCTGTCTCTCCTTTCATCTCTGTTTCTGTCTCTGTTTCTCTGTCTATATATCTCTCTGTCTCTATTTCTATCTCTTTCCTCTTCCTCTCTCCTTCTCTCCTTTCTCCCCCCCTCCCCTTTCTCTTTCTTCTTTATATCTTTTTTGTTTCTCTTGGCTCTGGAATCCGAAGTTGCTCTTATTTCAGTCGGGTCAATTCTTTGTGACTCCTTTTAAGAATTTCTTGGCAAAGACACTATAATGGTTTTTGCCATTTCTTTCTCCTTCCATAGATAAGAAAACAGAGGCAAACATAGTTAAGTGACTTGCTCAAGATCACACAGCTCTTACCTGAAGCCAAATTTAGACTCAAGTGCTTTGTGCACTATGACACCACCTAGCTGGAGTCAGGGGACCGGGGTTTAAATCCCACCTTTCCCATTTGCCATCTAGGTGACCTTGGACAAATCCCATGAGCTTTTTCAGTGTCCTAATCTGTACAATGAGACTATCGGACTCAATGTCCTCTGAGGTCACTTGCAGGTGACCTGGTCCCAAGTGTGAAATGGGATAATATTAGAGGAAGTTAGAAATTTAGCTTTTATCTCAGACAGTGGAGGGTTTCATAGGCTAGGCTAATGGGTATAAATGCATCAAATAGCTGATCAAGAACTAGGGGAAATTTTTTAGTAGAGGAATAATAGGATCAGAGCCTTCTTTCAAGATCATTAATATGGTAACTCTGAGTTGTTTGGATTGGGAAAAAGAGACTGAGCTTAGGGAAACCACTTAGAAAACATTTATAACAGTTAAGGAATATTAGCCAGGATTCAGGCAGCCAGAATAAAGAAGAAGCAATAGATGAGGGAAACATGATTACTAATAAGATAGATTAGTTTCTGCTAATGGGCTCTCTAGCTTCCTTCCAGGAAGTGTACTACATGGCATACAATTCTTCACTTGGAGTCTATGAAGTTTGATTTTTTATCTAATTTGGGTGATTGCATTTCAATACCATTTTTATAACAATATATATTTTATTTAATGCATTTGAAACTTTATTCTAGGAAGGGGTCCATAGGTTTTTTAATCTGGGGGCTTCAATTGTAGATTGCTAAAGGAGTTCATGACATCATAAAGGTGAAGGATCTCTCTTAAAATGTTAGATATGAAGTCAGGAAGATCCAGGTTCCAATTCTACCACTGTCAATTACTAGCTGAAATTACTTAACCCTTTTGTGTCTCAGTTCTCTCTTTTGTAAGGTGAAAGGGTTGGACTGGATGGTCTTGAAAATCTCTTTCAGTTTTAATTCTATGATTCCCTAATCCTTTAAACCCAATTAAAAGGGAATGATCTCTAAAAGTCCACAGGAAGCAACTGTAGTGGAGGGTACTCAGGTAAGTTAGTAGAGGAGATGGGCCTTCTTCCCATCCTAGTGGGTAAAGGAATTACCTTGTGCTTCAGGGAGGATGATTCCTGGAAAGGCAACCTTGAAATCCTTTTATGTAATTATAACAAAATACTCAGAGAGGCGGCTTTTGAAGCTGCCAAAAGGAGAGGAGAGACAGAAATATTCTTTGTCAACTTCAGGCTTTTCAAGAAGACCTTGAGGAGGAGGGGACCTCCAACAGCATCTCACTGCACCCCTTCATTTTACAAAGGAAGAAACTCGGGGGGGGTTCAATGTGAATTGACCAAGATCACAGAGGTCAATAGCAGAGCCAAGATTAAAATTTAGTACTTTCCCATTTATCATCTAAATGACCATGGACAAATCCCATGAGCTTTTTCAGCTCTTTTGGCTGTACCCTTATTAATCTTTCTCCCATCCCTCCTTGATAGAGAAAGCAGGGGAACCTGCACACATAGATTGTAAGTGAATCATTGCAGTTTTTCTCAGCAGAGAGGTGAAGAACTACAGGTGCAGAGTGAGGCACACATTGTTGGTCAAGAAGTTGGTTTGTTTTGCTTAAGTATATTTAAAAAAAACTCTCTCTAGTCTAGTTCCTCATCAACTATTAAATGCATTTATACCCAATAGCCTAGCATGTGAAACTTTCCATAGTCTGAGACATAAGTTCTATTGGTTGGAGGTGAGGAGAATGGGTAATTATCTAAAAGAAAAAAAACCCTGTAAAAATATTGTAAAGTATGGACAAGTCCTAAGAGTTGGTCTGATTGATTTCTTCTGATGGAAGCATGTGGGCAACCCAAGATCTGTAGGAAAGAGGGGACAGGATTATTATTATTTTTAAGAATGAAAAGGAGAGAATTCTTGACTGCTTTCTTATAATATTCCCAAGACTCCTTTAAATCAGAGTCCTGGTTTTTCTATTGACTGCCCCCTGATTCTTCCTCCTCCATTGTTAATGACAAGGGAATGAAGGTATGGTTAAATATAGATAATTCAATATGTTTTCATTCATTTGTCTTGTTTGTGACCTAAGATTCTCAGGCTTTCATTTGAGGTCTGGAATTTAGAATTGGAAGGGAAGTTAGAAATACATAGTCCATAGGTGTCAAGCACACAGCCCAGTACTCAGCACTCAACAGCCAGAACCAGATTAATCAAAATCTTATAAAAGTAAGTATTAAAAACTATATTTACATGTAATGGAAAAAATAAAACACTGTTAAGGTAGAATAATATGCAATTGAGAAATAAGTACTAGCATAGATGAAGATACAACAAAACAGATAACATTATATTTTAAAACTAAGTCAGTATGTGGCCTGCTGGGATCCTTGGTGGCCCCTAGTTTCTACTTGTATTGGACACCAAATGTCTATGTTAGTACCCTCATTTACAAGGCAGGAAACCTAGATTTTGAAAGTGCCTAGTATAATGTCTGGTGTTTGGCATAGATCCCAACACATAAGAGGTACTTTAGTTTGCTTTTTAGTTTATTGAGGAAACATAAGTCCAAAAAAGAGAAATCACTTGCTGGACAAGCCTTCAGGAGACTTTAGATTTATAGCTGGAAGGAGGTCAGAGGTCCCTATTCCAACCTCTTCATTTTATGTGGGAAGCGTGTGGCTGTCTATATTCTTTTTTCTTTGTTCTAATGGCTCACTCAACCTGCCCTCATGGTAGCAAGTCCAGGAATTTTTCCATGGGGAATAAGTAGCCAAAATTTCCAAGCTGCTACCAAATCACTACCTCAAGTAGGGGAAATATATGTGTTATTCACAGCTATATATTCTCTTGAGCCCCAGCTGGTATGCTTCCCATTTGCACAAATCAGTTACAATACCATTAACTCAAACATGAAACATTTACTAAATAAGAAGTTAAGAGAAAGAATATTCCATGACTTTATTTTAGAATGAGAAATTCAAAATCTACACTTCTTTTACCTATGATACAAATAATTAATATACTATCATCTTATTAAAAAAAAGTTCTCTGACTCACAGTTTCCAGCAACAAATTTCTATATTATATGAAAAGTTCCATGTAAATTAGTTGCTCAGAAATAATTCATTATATATGTCTTTACAATGTCAGTTTTTGCATCTGAGGAGCATGTTTTCATTCTGGTACTTTGTGTTTCTCCTAAAGTACTTTTATATGAGAAGTTGTTTTTCTCTCATATTTTCTTAGAAGATTTTCTCTTCAATTGACTTTTCTTTTTGTTTCACACAAAATATCCTTTTCCTGCTCCCTTTTAGTAATTAAAATGTTCACAATAAGAAAGGGGTAGTAACTTAGATACAGATGGATGATTTGAAACCTAGGAGATAAACTAATCTGCCCAAGATCACACAGCTAGAAAATGACAAAGTCAAGATTGGAAGATCTTGACTTGGAGAACCTTTCTGCAACTCAAACTCCATTCTTTCTGCTATGGATTCAAAGATTAAAGTTGCTAGATGAGAGGCTGGGGGCAGGAAAACTATTAAGCCATATTACACTAACAAAAAAAAATTCAAAAATCTTTTTTTTCCCTTTCTAGGGAAAGTAATTTCTGTGGTTGCAGTTAAAGGCTACAGTTAAAAGTTACTAAATGACTTGATCATTAGTCATATATCCAACCTACCCAGTCCTAGGCTTGCTTTTCTGGTAATTTTCTAATTGTCCTGTTTGTCTTATTTCCAGTTTGAACATAAAAATTCCAAACACCTTACACTCTGAAAGCAGCAGGAGAATGTTAGACTTCACCTTCCCTTCTCTGGTTGTTTTCTTTAAAAGGAAACACGTGGATAATATGAATTTAAAGGTCCTTTCTAGCGAAAATCCAATGATTCTAAGTTGTCAGATCTTAGCTCTGGATGTATTATAGAAATCTTAAATGCAACATGCCCCAAATTTTACTAATATTTCTTTCCAAACCCTCCTTTCATCCTAATTTCATTATTACTGTCAATGGTACCACTGCCCTTCTGGTGACCCAAGCTTTCAATCTTGCATTCTTTTTATCTGTCTGTCTGTCTGTCTACCTATCTAATATTCCCCTCCCCAAATGCATTTATCATCCTAGTGCAGGTCCCATCACCCATCATGCTTGAAATATTATAATTATCTGGTGGTTGTTTTCTTGCTTCAGGTCTTTTCCCACTCCACCAAGCTACCAAATTGATCTTTCCAAATGTCACCCTCCCATTCAGTCAATTTCAATGACTCCTTATCACCTTCAAGTTCAAATATAAAATCTTCTGTTTTACTTTTAGAGTCCTTTATAACCTGTCCCCTTTCTACCTTTCTAGAGTTCTTGTTCCTTGCTCCCTCTTGGATACTTTAGAACATACAATTTAGAATTGTAGAATTTGAGAGCTGGGGAAGGCCACCAATCCAAACTATAACTATAACTAGAGAGCTAAATGATCTACAATTACTGGGCAAGTCTGTTTGCCTCAGTTTTTTCATCTCTAAAATGAGTTGCAGAAGGAAATGGCAAATTATTCCAGTAGCTTCAAGAAAACCCCAAATAGGATCATGAAGAGTGCATAAAAACCTTCCAAGGTGAGGACCAATTGAAATAATGTTGTAATGGTAAAGAGATACACAAATGTTAGCTATTTTAATGATTATATATGGAAGGAATCCTTACTATACATGCCCTAAAAATCCACTTGAGGACCTTAAAGAAGAGAAAGCCAAGGAGTCCATTCCCCTTTTGTATAGCTCTAAGTGTGAGTTCTTTTCTTGGCATTGAGCTGAAATTGGACTTCATGCAGCTTTGATTCTGGTTCTGTACTCTGGGTTCTACTGAATGAGTCTAATGCAGTTTCCATGATACAGCCCTACAAATGTCTGTCATGTCCATCACTTTCATCTAAACATTCTCAGGCCTTTCATTTCAATTAAAAATAGTCACATATTACTTTAGGCAAAGTGCTGAGATGCAAAGGCAAAAATGAAATTGCCCTGTGTTCATGGAATTAATGCTTGCCTGGGGAAGGAATAACATGCACATGGAGAAATAAACACAAAGTATGCATAATACAATGTTAGATGGAAAGAGCACTAAGGACAAAGGGATGGACTGAGTCAGAAAGCACTATGAGAGCTGTGCTTTGAAGGATCCAGTGAAGCAATGGTGAAAAGGGCCATGTGAAATTGGAAAATGGGAAAATGCATCACTCTCTTTCACACAGCCCACGCTTTAGTCAAATTGCCCAATTTTTTTCTTCTCTGTCACATATCACATATTCTGTCTCCATGCCTTTGCACTGATGTGAAATGGTTTTGACTTTTAATTGAGACTGAGAAAGGTGAAGTGCTTTGTCCAAGGTTGCACAGCTGGTAAGTGTGGTTCAATGCATCTCAGGCATGGGGGACCCTTAAGGCAAAGGCTCAGAGTTCTGAACGAATGGTCAAGAGCTTGCAGGACATTTTGACTGGAAAGAGAGATGCCTGGAATGGAGCAAAATAAAATAAGACTGGAAAGAGAGAGATGGAAACCTGGCTGTGAGAGACCATAAATGCCAGGTTGATGCCTTTGGTTGTTAAAATGAGTTAACTTCTTGCAATGTTATCCCTTTGCCCAATGGATTTTATCTTTGGCAAGGTAGCTATCATTCAGAATAATAAGTCAGTAAATAATAGATGAATCATGAGTGCCCTTAAAAGTTTTGGGTTATATATGTATGTGTACCCTAATGGAGACTGGAAGCTTTATTCCCTGAGTAAATGATAAACATTTTATGAACCACTTGGAAGTTGATTTATTAATAACATCCTTATCCCCTCTCCCCACCCTGGGAAAAAACTCAGTTAAAACCTAAAGATTTTACTTGGAAAGCTTAAGAGAAAAGTAGGGAACAGGTATCCAATGGGCCACAATTTTGATGGAATACCAGGGGAAGGGATTTATCTCCAGAGACTTGTGAGAACTTTTGGGGGAATCTTGACCAGAAACTCTGTCAGGTACTTGGTAAAACCTTTGAGGACTCTTGCCTGACATGACCAATCCTCTCCCAAGATCCAAGTGATGACCCTGGTATGTGATTTCTTGACCCTTCCCAGCTGTGGATCATTCTGTGGGCAGTTGTTGCCTGATTCTAGGGCACACTTGTGAGAAAGCTCAAAGTACAAATTCTATACAGATCAAGTTATGGTAGTGTGGATAGTCAAGTGTAGATGATGTCCTTAGGACATCATCTGATTTCTGTGAGAGCTCATCTCTTTTCAAAGCAATTCAATTCAACTTAGTTCAATTACACATTTAAGTGTCTACTATGGCTTGACCATGTCACTCTTCTGCTTAAGAAGCTTCACTGGCTTCCCAAGTTGCCTTCAGAGAAAATGTATACTCTTCTGTTTAGTATTTCAAATCTTTCACAGTCTGGGCATCTTTCCAGGCTTATTATGCATCACTCCCACTCACACACCCCATGCTTTAGTCAAACTGCCCCATTTTTTCTTTTCTGTCACATATCCCATATTCTGTCTCCATGTTTTTGCATTGGTATGGAATGGTTGTGACTTTTAATTGAGGCTGAGAAAAGTGAAATGCTTTGTCCAAGACTGCACAGCTGGTAAGTGTGGTTCAAAGGAAATAAGGCTACATAGCCACAAGATTTAGGATTTAACTCTCACCTTTGATGGTACCCAGGGATGTGAGCCTGCAAAAATAATTTAACCTCCTGGGGTCTCAGTTTACTCATCTATAATATAAAGAAAGAAACAGTTTTTGAGGTCCTTTCTAGTTCTAGGTCTATAACTTAAGTGTTTGGGATCTGATCCATCCTTCAAACACCAAATTTTGTATTTTCTCCATTATAGCACCCTCTTCCACCTGTTTTTTCTCCCCATCACTCATTTTTTCCAAGTACCCAAAGAGAGAGGGAAGGGCAGGGGAGAACACCTTTGACATGCCTGTGGCTCATGTTTCCCTCCCCAGAATGCCTGCATCATCTGGTCCTCTTTTATCCCAATGGTTCTCAACCTTTGGTTCTCAGTATCTTTAAACTATTAAAATTAAGGAGTTTTATTTATATGAGTTATGTTATAGATATTTGCCATATTAAAAACAAAAACTAATTATGAATTTGTAGATCTTCTGAAAGGGTTTCAGAGGCTCCCAGGTTTCCCTGAATCACACTTTGAGAACCACTGTTTTATCCATCAGTCGGCTTTCTCTTCCGATCTGAGGGCTTGTGAATCATTGATTATTGTTGGTGAGCACCTTCATCATTCACAGAACACAAACATGGATGATTCCTAGAAGATACCTGTTATAGGAGAGTAGTTTCTCATCCAAAAACTTTCACAGAGACTTTAAAAAGTTGAAACAGCAGAGGAGGAGTTGCATTTGGCATTGGAGAACTCAGAGCCTGGACAAAGGGGCTTCAGAGCACACAGACCCCTGGACCATTACCAAGCTCCTCTTTTATTAGGCTCCAGGGGCAATCCTTTATTATCTTGGATGCTTAATGGGGTCTAAATGTCATTTCCCTCCTTCCCACCTCCTTTCCCAGATCACCAGATGCTTGACCTTCCTGTTCTTCTCTGGAGACTCCTTTCTTCCCAGGTCTGGTGGCTATTTAGGTAGGAGGGTCTGGTGTCAGGGCATGGGTTGGATAGATGAGGGGCAGAACCTCCCTGTTCCATCTTTCCTGCCCAATCATTCATTCTGAAGGCCTTATTTGCTGAGGGAAAATCCAGTCTAATGAGATTTTAGATCCTGGCATATGGTGCTGGGATGGGGGAGGGCTGAAGAGATGGGGAAGGCAGAGATTCTACCACTTAATTCTAGCCCTGCTATGAGGGTCAGCATGGGCTGGCACTCAGCTTATAGGGGCTCAAGGCACATGTTCATAACCCCTTTTAGCAAGCTAGACATAGTGAACAGACTTTAAAGATAGAAAGATGCTTATTTCTGGTCAGTTTTTCATATCTCATACAGTTTGATTCAGCAGAATAGGAGAAGAAAGAACTGAGGGGGAATGACATCCTCAGACACTTAAAACTTCTTAGCTGTGTGACTCTGGGCAAGTCGCTTAACCCCAATTGCCTCAGGGGGAAAAACTTATCCTGCGTATACCTTATTTGTACTGAGTTGTTTACATGTTGTCTCTTCTATTAGACTATAAACTCATTGAGGGCATATAATATACACTTATGTACATGTAAATAACATGTTATTTTTATTTAATAATATCAAAAAATATATTAATATAATATGTATGCATTTTAGATATATGAACACACATGATTTATTGATATATTTATATACAAACATGTACTCAATCAGTATTTATATATAATTTTAATTAATTTTTTTTTTTTGGCTGAGGCCATTGGGATTAGTGACTTGCCCAGTCATGTATAAGTGTTAAGTGTCTGAGGCCATATTTGAACTCAAGTTCTCCTGGCTTCAGGGCTGGTGCTCTATCTACTGCACCACCTAGTTGCCCCTGTGTTTATATATTTATATTTACCCGTGAACACATGCATATGTACATATCTGTTTAGATGTACTATAAGCAGAATATGTCTAATCTATCTTGCATACTCCAATCCTTCAAATATAACTGAATCATGTTCCTTCAAGTCTTCTCTTCTCCACTCTAAATAACTCTTGTTGCTTCAATTGATCCTCCCATGAACTTTCATCAACCTGTTCACTCTCCTCTGGACATACACCAATGTATCCTTGTATTTCAGTTGCCCAGAACTGAACCCAACAGTCACCCATTAGAACTGGGGGAGGAAGGGAGTTCTGAGATCACCTCTGATTTTATAGGTAAAGAAATGGAGTCTTAGAGAAGTGAAAGGTCTGTGACCAGCATCATACAAACAGTGAGCCAGTGGTGAAAGTGGGATTAAAATACAAATCTTTAGATTCCCATTCAATTTTTTTTCTTTACTATATTGAATGTCTTATTAAAAGGAAACATTCTGGGGTCAGCTAAATGGCAGAGTAGATAGAGCACCAGCCCTGAAGTCAGGAGCACCTGAATTCAAATTTGGTCTCAGACACTTAACACTTCCTAGCTGTGTGACCTTGGTCAAGTCACTTAATCCCAATTGCCTTAGGGGGAAAAAGGGAAACATTATTTCTGCATTAGAGTCGGATCCCTTTGCTTTTTAACTCTTGTTTCTGTCCAGGACTTCCAATGTTTGTTGCCTGTCTCAGGTATCTCTACTGTTGCAGCCTTTGTTACTTTGAAGCATTATTTCTTAGGGCTGAGATTTTTCACTCAGTTATTGGATTATCCATCTACCCATTATAGATCACCTGTGTAAGAGTAAAATGCTGAGGATTTAGAATAAAATAAGAGAGGTAGTGTAAAGAGTTAATTTAGGTTAGAAGCTGTGGATTTATGTCTCACTGGGAAGGAGGTAAAGGATCTGGGCAGGCTTCATTCAGGAAGTACCATCTAAGGATGGCAAGGAATGAGATAGAAAGAGATGGGTGGTGGAGCTGGTTTGAGTGGGCTCCAGCCCACCCCTTGGCTATTAATGCACAACGTTGGGCAGTCTCCTAAAACAGCAGCTTTGAGTATGAATTGGAGTGGTGGGACAGAATTTGGAACGCTCACCTGAAATGACTCCTTTCTCTAGCTTCTCCTATTTTCGGAGCCTTTCACTGTTCCTTACTACAGTCACTAGGATGGATCCAGGACTGTTCTTTCTCCCATCTGTTTCATAATTATATTCTCACAGCTTACTCAGCCCCATCAACCAGAATAGCACTGCCAGAGTTAAGCCTGGGATCTCTAGGGAGAGCCTGGGGAGGACGGCAGCCCCAGACAGTAAGGGGGAAGGCGGGGGGAAGTCTGCTGCCTGGCTTTAGGAGAGTTCTTTCAGAGCACTCAGTATCAGTTGTTATTATGATCATCATATTATTGAATTTTTTACCACAGGGTTACTATTAATTTTAAGGCTTCCATGTTTTCTGTTCTTTCTCTCTCTTATAGCTGTCTTTATCTCTATCCCTATCTCTATTTACCTCTAGCGGATTGAGATTTAGCCAAGGAGTGAGGAAGGCCTGAATTCAGGTCCCACCTCAGATTTATGTCAGCTGTATGAGCTCAGGGGTCTATAGGCAACTCCCTAAGTGGTTCCTGTTGAGTGGGAGCTCACATTGAAAGTCCAGGATGTTAGCAATAGAAATTCTCTAAGCAATAAAATTTACAAGAACATCACAAGTATTATATTAACTTAGTCTAGAGTACAGTTTTGTTGTTGTTGAAAGGGATTCTGGGACCAAAAAATGTTGAGAACCACTGATTATAAATCACAGAGAAAGGACAGATCTCATTGATAAGAGTTTCCTTTGGAAAATGGGAAGTTTCCTATTGAAAACAGGAAATTATGTTTCTCATCCCTCTGTCTTAAGTACTGACCATACCAAGATGAGCCCAACATAGTGTTTCCCCTCTAGGAGCTTTTATTCTTTGCAGGGTCCAAGACATAATGAATAAGTATACCCAGAATATATGCAATATACATCCAAGGCAGCTTTGGGAAGGAAGACACCAGCAGCCGGGGATCAGGAAGGGATTTATGTAGAAGGAGGAGCTTAGTTGAGTCATAAGGAATCCAAGGTTTCTCAGAGGAGAAAGAAAGGAAGGGGTGCACAGCAGGCTTGGGAGACAGACAATGCTTCTCCTCCTCCCTCCCACCCTAGTCCCTTAAATTGTATCCATGCTAGATTCTAATCTGAAATAATGAGATTTTGTAGAAAAGCCTCTGATTAAAAGTCAGTGAAATTGAAACACAGAGGAAAAGCTAAAAAGAAAAGAGAAACCAGATAATGCAAAGAGGATTCTATTTTTAAAAGATTAATGCATGAGATTCACTATCTTCCTCCCCCAGAGGAAGAAAGAGGGGTTAAGTGATTTGCTAGAGATCTTCCAGGATTCAAATTCAGCTTTGGACTAAAAGTCTAATGCCCTTCCTACTGTTCCACACTGCCCTGAGTTGGGCACATGTCCATGTGATGGATTTCTCTTTGATTTCCCCTGCCTTTCACCCTTTTGTAAGGGCACTCTGGGATTTCTTGTCACACAATATCATGGGACACATGACTCATCCCTCCACTAGAATGTCAGTTCTTTTAGGGCCAGGCAAGGCAGTGTGATGCTGTGGAAAGAATACTGGCCTAACATCCAGAAGACCTGGGTTCAAATTCTGCCTCCAGAAACCCTCTCTTGTAACCCTGGACAAGTCTGTCTTCTTCCTGCCATTCCAGTTTGGTCATCTGTTAAGCGAAGGGTTTGGGACTGGATGTGCCTCTGAGTTCCCTCTGTCTCATCTTACGGGTGATCATTTGTGGACCTCAATTTCTTTGTCGGTAAAAGGGACAGTTCAGGCTTGATAATCTCTAAGATATCTTCCAGCTCTAATATTTGATGACTCTAAAATCACTTAAATTGGTTTCAGGTTTTTAATCTGACAAAATGTTATTATCAACAAAAGACAAGTCAAGTTAAATAACATAATACTGGATAACTGGATTAATTGACCCTTAAGTATTCTGGGGTTAGATTAGCCAGTATCAGGTTTGGGTGAGTAGGTGGGGAAAAGAATCCATAGAGAAGGAATTATTCTATTTATCCTTTCTATTTCTTTCCTAACCAAAATATGGTTGTCCCATTCTTTTCCCTAAGGAGGAAGTTGGATGAAAACCTATTTAACTTATTTAGAAAGACAAAAAAAGAAACTTTAATATAATAATAGGTAATTATTCTATTATTCTATTAATAGAAATGATTGACTCATTTCTAAGTTATATGGACCGCTTCAGGATGAGCCCCTTTCATTCAGTCAAAAATAACTGGGGAGGGGGAGAAGCTACCAAAGACTTCTCTTTTGTCAGGAAGAGGTGAAAGAAAAAGTGCTTTTGGGAGATGTGAAACTTTCAGATATGGTACTGTTAGAGAAGAACATTCAATGGCCTCATCCTAGTTACACTCAACTTTCATGCTAATCTCTAACCTTACCAAACTCAAACTGACCATATATTGCAATTAGTAAGCATTGGTTAAGTGACTACTTTAGTAGATAGTAAAGATATAATCAAAAATGAAATTGTCCCTGCTCTTAAGGGGTTTATGGTCTAGCTGGAAGAGATGGACCACTCACATCTGTACACACATCTCTATAAATATCTTTGCATAAATACATATATCAAATATATATACATATATTCATGTAGTTACATACAAATCCTACACAAACAAGGTGATTTAGCAAGAAAGGCACTAGCAACTAGCATCAAGAAAGGCTTTATGTGGAAGGCAATATTTGAACTTTGTCTTGAAGGAAATAAATATTTCTAAAAGATAATGGTTAGCAACATCAAAAATGAAAAGGGTGAATTCGCCACCAGTGAAGACGAAACTAAAACAATTATCAGGAAATGTTTTGTCCCGTTACATAGCAATGAATCTGACGATCTAAGCAAAATCAATGAATATTTATAAAAATATAAATTGCCCAGGTTAACAGAGGAGGAAATAGAACACTTACATAATTCCATTTTAGAAAAAAGAAATTGAATGAGGTATTAGTGAAATCCCTAAGAGATGGCAGTTAGAAGGGAGTATGTTCTAGGGATGGTTGGAGCTAATACAAAGGCAGAAAGGCACCAGACAGTGTCAAATATGAGGGACAATAAGAAATCCAGTTTCTTATAGACTAAACTGTGCCTGGAGTAGAGCAAGGTTTAATAAGGCATGAAAAGTAAGTTGGGAAGAGCTTTTAGTGCTAAAGAGAAAACTTGATGTTTGATGCTGAAAGCAAAATAGAACTTCATTCCCCTCTAACTCTGCTCCTGACTTTTCAGACTTAGAAACCATGCCCCAGTTGCTGTCTTAACCTAGAACTCAGTGCCTGGGACTGCCTCTCCCTGGAAATTCCAACCATCTCTGCTTCTGTAATATCTCTACCAGATTGGCTCCCTTCTTCAAGTCCTGAGATCTCCATATTGAGAAAGTGCCCAGGTTGGCCAGCCTTCTTTCCTCTGTCAGCATTGCTCCTGAATTTCCCAGTTTCACTTTAATTTCTCCTTCTCCCCCTTTCAGTTCACTTTTTATATGTTGTTTTTTTCCCTCATTAGAATATAAGTTCCTTGTGGGCAACAAAGTTGTCTTTTTCTCCCCTGGTATTTGTATCCCCAGCTCTTAGCACAGTGTCCAATACATAGTAAATATGTAACACATGACTGTTGACTTGCCTTACCACTGGAATTTATTAAGTCGGGAGTGGGGGGGAGAGAAAGGTGATATGATCAGAACTCTGTTGTGGGAAGATTACTTTGGAGTGGAGGATGGATCAGAGGGAAAGGGGGATGTGATCAGAACTGTGCTTT
>JAJPUD010002732.1:134687-151535 GCA_023553655.1 Myrmecobius fasciatus
GGAGGATGGATCAGAGGGAAAGGGGGATGTGATCAGAACTGTGCTTTGGGAAGATCACTTTGGAGCTGAATGGATCATAGTTGGGGGGAGGAGGGGTAGATTTGAAGCAGAGAAATCAACCAGCAGGCATTAAATAGTCCAGGAGAGGAGGGCTGAGAGGTGGTGGTCATGTGCCTGCAGAAAAGGGGATGGATGTGAGAGATATTGTGGAAGTAGGTTCCTCAAGACTTTGAGATGGTGAATGATAAGTCAGGGATGGCTGGGCCAATTGAAGATGTCATAGCAATACAGAAAGATTAGGTCCACCTGCCATAGTCAAAGAAGATTCATGTAGGAGATGTTATTTAATGGGTGGACTTACGAAGGGCAAGTAGTAGCAAATAAAGCCCATTTTCCTCATTGATCACAGCTTTATTTGAGGCGAAATCTTACATTGAAACCCAGCCTTTGATTCATACATGACCTTCTTTAGTATATCACAAACTGGTCCATGAAGGGCCAAAGGGTCATGTTTGAATCTAAGACTGGATACTGAAGGTCATAACTTGGGATCTTTGCTCTAGAGTTTATAGGTCATCTAGTCCAAAGCCCTAGAGTTTGAATTGGGGCAGTACTGGCTCTGGTACTTCCTTGGACAATAGCCTACATTCTGCTGAGTACTTGACCTCAGATGTAGCTCCCAGTTCTATAGCCTCTGAATTATTTGTCTAACTCTCATTTGAAGAAGGGATATACCTGCTTTATAGCAAAGGGATTTTGAAATGGAGTCCTTGTGTAAATTATAGAAGTTCTTGAATTGGAAAAACCCATGGGAAATAAACAGACTTTTTCGTTTGAGAATGATATGTGCCAAAGCCTGCCTGCCAACTCCAGACCCCAAATTTAGCCTGAGCAAACAAAAGGCATTTAGAAAAACTAATGGGAAAAAGAGCTCTGGGGGTTTCTACTCTCAATTATATAAAGTGTCTTCCTTGCTCTAATTTTCCCTAAAGTACTTAACATTCAGTAAACAAAAAATAAAATAAAGCAAGCCTCGGGTTAGGGGGAATAGTAATGCAGCATAGACTAGAAACAAACAAACAAAAAATCTGCCTCTGCATTTCATTCCCTGACCAATTCAGGTTGGTTATTTTTCTTGAACATGTGATTTCTTTCATCAGTGTAGAGAAATCCTGGTGTGGGAAGTCTTTACACTGATGCAAATCTGACCCTGCTCTGTAACTTATATTATGTGCCAGGCACTGTGCTAAGCACTGGGGATACAAAAAGAGGGGAAAGACAGGACCTTATACTCTAATTGAGGAACCCTGCACACTGTCCCTGGGATCCTAAGATCCCAGGGACAAAAGAGGTTTTTTTTTTAACCTTCTCTTACCCAGAACCAGAACCCTCAAGCTACCTCCTTGACATTTCCAAACCATACTGCCCAGTACTTCAGTTCTTTTTTATTTGTGGTCTTGCCTCATTGAAGGCAGGACCCTTCTTGCTTACTTGCTTACTTACTTAGCAAAACCTGGCCCAATGGAAGCACTAAAATGTTTTTTCATTCATTCAGAATAACTATAAGAAAAGCTTTCCAGTTCTCCCTTCCCCCACCCCTCCACTCCAGCAGAATTCCCACTGTCACTCCCCCAATTTCATTTTTGGTTCCAAATTAGAAAGTCAGGTAATTGGATCACCAAGGCAAAGAGAATCTTCTGTTCTCATTAAGCTCATAAAGAGCCACCAATTGCAAGACTTTGCTCCTGCCAACGACCTTGGCCGAACTTAACAGAGATAAGCCAGGAGGAAGGATTGAAAGCTTTGGGGTGAGCTTAATACCCTGAGAGGAAGCTCCAAAGCACTGCTTGGCAGAGAGAGTGTCGTGGGCTCCAATGGCCGCACCTTGTGATGAAGGTGGGCGGCAGGTCCGAAGGCATCCTCCCTACACCCTTATCCGGATCACACCGGCAGAAATGCTGTCTTACTACAATTTTCTAGGAAGATGCATCAGTCTGGGATGTCCAGCCAAGAAAGGTACCGTTAGTGGGAATGGCTATAACTGTGGAGCTTTGAAAAGATGGTATGATTTGGATTTGAATCAAAAGCACAGGAAGACATCATGCTGGAAAAGCAATGTGGACTAGTGGTTAGAGCACCAGACCTAGAGTCAGAAAGATACAAGTTCAAATCTTACCTTAGATACTTATTACCTTATCTACTTAGATGGCCAATCATTTACCTTTTGTAAAATTCAGTTTCCTTATATGTAAAATAAGTATGTTTGATATTTTTTTTTAAGTTTGGAGGAAGCTCTAAGTCTATGCTCTAGGGAGGAGAGAGGTGTTCTTGAAATTATTTGTTCTAGGAACGGCTTGGGGTTGAAGATTAATGGCTTGCTAATATTTATCTTCTCTTATTTCTGAGGTTCTTTAAATTTTAACATCCTGTTATTAATGGGCATAATAAGAACATTTCCAAAAAAAAGGAGAAAAGTTTGACTAGAATCCTGAAAGTGGTGTTCATATTCCTAAAGGTAGGATATTAAATATTGTTACCCATTCTCTTGGTGAGTAAATTTTGACTGAGGCTTGAGAGGACTAAAAAAAAAAAAAAAGTACTGTTCTTCTAGGTTCAGAGTCCATTTAAAATTGTTCTTTCTACCTGAGAGCAAATAGTGATATGGCAAGAATGCCATGAATTTGTTATTCCCAACTGTAATTCCTAGCTAGAACAGATGATTTAAATATCAGTTTCTTTGATTTTTTTTTCCCATTTGGAAAATAAAGATAATATTACCTACCTATTGTTGTTATGCCTAAAGGCATAGGCACAGTGTGCTTAAAGAAATGTCAACTGACTCCTTTCTTTTTGGTACAGCCCCACCAAGGGGAGACAAGTGAAATTGTGAAAAAAAAGATCTGAGGGTCTGAGTGACCTTCAAGCTCACCTTGAATTAGCTGTGGGAATTAGCAATTAAAAGAGTGAATGTGAATTAGCTTGCCTCAAGAGAAGCATCATATCCAAGGGCAGTCCCACTGTGCTTTACCTGCGACTAACCACATCTGGAGATTATGTTCCTCTATTGCCACATTTTAGACAGAAAATTAATAACTAGGAAGTGTCCTGAGGAGAGCAATCAACATGGTGAAAAAACTAGAGAGCAGGTCATGTGGGAAGTAGCTGAAGGACCTGGGGGTGTTTCATTTGATTTTGTTTCATTCCCAAATTCAAATTTCACCTCCAGGAGGAGCTAAGTGACCCTGGTCAAGTCATCTCTTCAGAGTCAAGGGACTTGAGTTCAAGTTAGTAGCCTTATTAAGTACCTACTGCAGATAGACAGAGAAGTGAATAGAGTGCCTGGGGGAGGGAATGACACTATTTATATCACCTCCTCTCCTCTCCTCCTCCCTGTGAGGCCCCTATGTAAAGGATAAGACAGTGGCTGGTATGAGTCTGGTAGTTATTTTCACACACTTCTCACCTCTTCTTTCAGCCTGTACCATGGTTAGCAACATTTCTTAGGCTCAGATGCTGGAGAGATGCAAGACAAGAGAGGAAGTGAGAACGTTTCTATGGTGACAGTTGCTAGGGAACCTCTTTCCTTAGCAACCTCCTTCTCTGATTCCCAGGAAAGTTTCAGAGGCTTTAAGCCAAAGTCACAAGGACTATACTGGGAAGGCAGGGCAGGAATGGGGAAGGTGGCAAGATCCCTAATGGGGAATGCAGGAAGTAGTGTTGGCTGTTTTTGAGATGGTGGTGTGAGATGGTTGTCCCATGTATCAAGTCAAAGCAACAAGGGTTTATTAAGCACCTACTATGTGCCAGGCACGATGTTCAGCACTCATCAACTCATTCCTGATACTTCTCTGTCCAAATGATACCACTAGGGGCCAGGAAGTCCAGAAGCTACAGTGAAGGCAAGGGCAGAGGGAAAGTTTCAGGCTATATTAGAGATCTGTATAGTCCTCTGATGCACCTTCATGAGTCAGTTTCAGAAAGATACTCTAAGTGAGACTAAAGGGAGGGATGCTGTTGGAAAACCAAAAAGCTTAAAAACAACCCTAAAATCTCACCGTGTGGTTTTTCTGATGGTGGAAAACAAAAATGGGTTGAAGGCATGGATGAGGCTTTCTAGGTGGAAAACTTACATATAACTCATTTCTTTCTGAATTATTTTGTCCCCTACCATCTTGATGATTGTTGAAATAGGTTTGTTCCAGTGGATAGAGCACTGGCCCTGGAGTCAGGGGACATTTACTAGCTATGTGACCTGGGGCAAATCACTTAACTCTGATTGCCTTGCCAAAAGAAAAAAAAGAAAGATAGAAAGAAAGAAAAAGAAAGAAAGAAAGAAAGAAAGAAAGAAAGAAAGAAAGAAGGAAGGAAGGAAGGAAGGAAGGAAGGAAGGAAGGAAGGAAGGAAGGAAGGAAGGAAGGAAGGAAGGAAGGAAGGAAGAAAAGAAGGAAGGAAGGGAGGAAGGAGGGAAGGAAGGAAGAAATGAAAGAAAGAAAAAGAAAAAGAAAGAAAGAAAGAAAGAAAGGAAAGAAGGAAGGAAGAAAGGAAAAATAGGTTTGTCCCTCATTTTTGGATCCTTTGCCTCCATACCCAGCTCTGTAACCATTTGTTTAAATCCATCCTCTATTTTTTACCTGTAATAATAATAACAATATTGATGTCAGTATTTATATAGAACTTTAAGGTTTGTAAAAATGCTTTACATAATCTTGTTTGATATCCACAACTCTGTTTAGCAATATTATTATCCCCATTTTACAAATGAAGGAACCAAGTCTGAGAGAGCTTGTGGCTTGCTGATGCTCCATCCAATGGGTAACCTAGCTGCTGCCCTGTTATAGGAAGAGGGTTATCTTGGAACAGAAGGGATAGTGAGGCCGATTTCCCATGTGTCTCCTTTTTCCTGACCTCATTCCTGATTAGAGCAGGAAGGCCAATGAGACATTTGCCAGCCTCTCTTCCTGCTATTTTTCCACGTAGTAGATATGATATATCACAAAAGGCTTTTTTTTTGTCATTTTAAGCCAACAACTCTTAAATTGCACTCACTTTTATGACATCTCCTTTAACATTTTAATCATCTATTTCAATAAAAAATTTAAGTCATAATTATCTTCTTATGTTATATAGAGTCAATGTGGCACAGGGGATAGGGACCCAGCTCTAGTATCAGGAATACTAAGAGTGAAGTCTTGCCTGTGACAAACATTAACTGTGTGACAAATAATTGAAGTTCCTAATACTCCCAGGTGACTCTCAGAGACTGTGAATTGCAGACTGTAGAACAGTCATTGATCTGTATTGGGAGAATGACTTTCCACACTTGGATGTTCCAATGAAACTAATAAAATCCAGCAAAATTAGGACTTTAGTCTGAATGTATAGACACACACATGAATATTGTAGTTCAGCTCCTCCAGTTTTCAAGACAAAAGTTTGGAGTCTGTCTTCTTTGCCTCTGAAGATATGGGTTCATCCCGTTTCTTCTGCTCCTGGCTGGAGAAGGGCAGGATGCCTCTTTTTGCTTCTAGCCTCTAAGAGGCAGGTGGTTGGGATAGGAAACAGAATCCCAGACTTGGAATTACAATATACAAATTTAAATTAATTATATAAATATAATGCTGCCTCGGATGCTTCCTAGCTGCCCTATCTGGGCCGATGATTTTGTCTCTGTCTGTTTCACTTCCCATATCTATAAAATGGAGATAATAATAGCACCTATCTCCAAGAATTGCTATAATAAAAGGAGGTGATATTCACAAAGTGCTTTACAAAATTTAAAGTGCTAGATAAATGCTAGCTATTACTTGTCATCATCATCATCATCATTTTGACAGCCTCACCAGGAAAGCCTTGTGTCTTTGTTTTTTAAATGCTAGTTTATAAGCAGTTTCTTAAACTCTTGTCTTTCAGATGAATTTTGTTATTATTTTTTCTACCTCTGTTAGACCCTCTTTTTTCAAATGCTTTGCCTTCAGAGCTAATAAACTGTTTCCCAGCCTAACTAAGATGTCACTTTTAAGGACAAGAGCCAAGCAGGGTAAATGTTCTTAGGGAGCACAGGGAAAGCAGGGGGTGTCATACAATTATAGATCTGAAGGTGGAAGGCTCCTGAAAGGCCATATAGCATAAACTATTTATTTGATAGATGGGAAAACTGAGTCTCAGATAAAGTGACATGCCCAGGGTCCCACAAAGTATCTGTAATGGGATGTGGTGAACCCAGAGCCTCCAACTCTAAATTCAGTGTTCTTTCTGTGCTACAATCTTGCCTCTCATGTTGTTTTTAGGAGATTTTTAAAAACACTGGTCATATAATGGCTTCATGGGGGTGTGCTTTCTTGGTGGTGGGCCAGGGCAGCATTTCCTGCTATTGTGACTCTTGAATTGTAGTCTCCCTTAACTCCAACAGCAGCAGCAGGTCACAGGCTTTTTCTTGTGTCCTGATCTAGTGGAAAGACTGAGGGCTCTCAGGCCTCCTGAAGCCTCCTCTCGGCGTCTCTACCTGTGGTGAGCATCCTTTGTTATATGGAACTTGGACAAGGTCTAGGATACCATTTTATGACTCAAGTTTTGTTCTTTTCCATCTTCTAGGTTCTGGGCTGAAGGGGAATGTTAGGTGAGCTGCAGGTCCTTAGGCTCAGAGAGATGAGGAATACACAAATCCTGTCTGGTAGAATGTAAGCGCCTTGAGGGCAGGCCATTTTCAACTTTGAGTCTCCCTATCATGGTTCACAGCACTTAACGAATCTTTGTTGCAACATAAACTTCAACTTTGTTGAAACACAAGTCTTGGAGAGTGTACCCCTTTGTGGATTTGTGCATTCCCTAGTCAGTTAAATCAATATGTGTTTATTATTGTTTGTATCAATCCTTCCAGATTTCTGGTTTCCCTAAAATATGGCACCGAGAACTATACGTATGGTCTGACTCTGATCAGACTGTACAATAAGCTCCCTATTCCTGCACAGTGGGACCCTTGATCCACCCTAAAATGGCATTAGTTTTCTTGACTGCCCTATTGCATTGTTTGTACCTATTGATTGAGTTTACAATCAAGTTATGTGCACAGAGGTGAGCCAAGTCATCCCATTTGGAACTGTCAGAAGCCTAGGTCAGGCTAGAATTGTTTTGGGAAGGATTAGCCTCATCTAAGGCAAGAGGCAGGGGATTTGGGGGTGCACATGATTTTTGAGGGTGCTAGTTGCTGGGGCTGCAGAGGCAAGGGTACACACATAGAGTGGAAGGAAAGCAAGTCCCATTGCCTTCCCTTTCTATTGAGCTCCCCACTGTAAAGCTCTTGGGCTTTCTGGGAGTCAAAGACTCAGATGAGCTATCTTGGGGCATCCTTAACCATGTCTCTGCCCTCAGGCTCATCTAGATTGGATGGCTAACTTTTCCCTGCATGTTCATCCTCTCCCATCTCTTGAGAGGGCTTCTTGCCCTCCCCACATAGTATGGTAGGGGTGGAAGGGAACATCTCCCTTTAGCCGGTGACCCACCTGGGTCTGGGACCTGGTTCTTCTATTGCTCGAGCTAGTACTTTTTCAACACATTAATCCTTCATTGTTAAAGACCTCAAGGACAACCTCATCTGCCTGCCCTTGGCTGGTCAAACCCAGCACAACTCTGATGGAGGAACTTGGCTAAAAACTCTCAGCAAAACCTGGGCAGAAGTCATTCTTTCTCATTTATCCTAAATTTTTCTTTTGATTGAAGAGCCTCATTTCTGCTTTTTTGTTAATAACAAGAGGCTGCCAAGACTGGATTCTGTGAAGAGGGCTGGATAGTTTTTAAGAATTCTCATGGAACCAGAACAGCAAGCAAAGCGTTTGGCAGTTGTTCCCTCCTGGTCTGGGTCCCTCGCTTCCTTGGTAACTTGTCCATCCTCATAATGACTCTTGAGATTCATAGAATCAAAGATTTTGAGCTATAAGGGACTTCAGAGATGGGCCAGACTGAACTTGCCCAGCTTGGATCCAGAAGGCAGAATTAGAAGCCTGAGGGGAAGCTGGAAAGAGACTGATTTAGAGGAAAAGCTTGTTTTAATCATTCTGATGATTCAAAAAGAACCATATCATGGGATCATGGATTTCTATCTGGAAGGGACCATTAATAGCATCTAGACCAACTACCCATTTTACAGATGAGGAAATCAAGGTCCAAAACACATGTGTGGGTATATACATACATATATGAATATATACAATGCTAGCATTTATATAGTGCCATACATATAGTTAGCATTCATGTTGTATATAGAATTTGTATATGTATATAAATTAATATTATATAGTAATATATTACAAATATACAGTCATGCATTCATATAAATTAATATCATATTGCCATATTATAAATATGTGAATATATGCTCACATAAATTAATATTATATTGACATAAATATGTAAGCATATATTTACATAAATTAATATTGTTTCTATATTATAAGTATGTGAACATCTATTTATATAAATTCACACTGTATTTGTATATTATAAATATATGAATATATTTCTATGAACCAATATTATATTTGCATATTATATAAACATAACTTCACATAAAATTATATTACATATTCATATGTTGTAAATATACAAACATAGACCTTATATTAATATTTATGTTACATTTTATAATATATATTTATATTACATAGATATGAAATTATATTATATATAAATTAACATTACATAGAGATATAAATTTATATTTGTTGTTGTTTCAATCGTGTCTGCCTCTTCGTGACCCCATTTAAGGTTTTCTTGGCAAAGATACTTCCTCCAGCTCATTTTACAGATAAGGAAACTGAGGCAAACAGGGTTAGATGATTTACCCAGAGACACACCGTTAATAAATGTCTGCAACTGGGTTTGAACTCATGTTTCTTTGACTCTAGACTCAATGCTCTATCCATTGTGCCACCTAACTGCCCAGCTTATATAACATGCACAGCATTCAAATGTATGTGTTTTTATAAATACTATCTATAAGTGATACCTACCACTTTATATTTATATACCTATATCAAAGCTATATAATTATGGCTTCTCTGTGGCCAAGCTGGTCAAATCTGGTTCCTCTTGACCAATCACAAGATACTTGATCTCTGGGGATCATGGTTCCATAAAATCTTTTCTTCTGTAGATGAAACATCTCCAGTTTCCTCAGCCCATCTTTGAATGGCAGAATACTGAGTTCTATCCCCATCTTGCTCTCCCTATCCTAAATTCTCTCCAGTTTATCACTCATGTTATTTGTAAGATGTGGTGCCCAGAACTGAACACAACAGGGTTCCAGCAGGGTCTGACCAGGGCAAAAGGCAGTAAATCCATAATCCTAGACCCTGTGCCCTCTTCAGATAGCTTAATATTGTCAGTTATTTTTTTAATTACTGTATAATACTGAGGACTCATTTTATGCTTCTGGTTCGTTACAGCCCTCAGATCTTTTTTAGATGAAGTATTGCCTAACAACATCTCTTTCAACTTGCCCTTCTGAAGTTTATCTTTTAACCTTTATACAACTTTATATTTATTCCTATATATAACTATATATTTATCCCTATCCAATTCCACCCTAATAGATTTGGCCCAATAGTTTAGACACTTGAGGGTTTGTTTGTTGGTTTTATCCTGATGCTATTTTTCAATGTATTAACTTTCCCTCTCAGCTTTGAGTTATCCCAGATTTGACAGATGTTTCACTCATATCTTATCAAAGGCAATGAAAAAAAAAAAAAGGTTAGACAACACAGGATGGAAGACAGATTTCTGGAGCTGTCCATGAGAGACCTACTTCCAAGTGGTTACCAAATCATTAATCACATAAAGTCATATAGATAAACTAAAGTCATATAAACTATTATTTTCTGTCTTTAAACTATCCATCAACAAGCACTTACCATGTGTCTAACATGAGGCACTGGGGAGATAAGGACATGAATAAAATGGTCCTTGACTCCAGGACTTGACATTCCATAGAGAGAGACAATCTATACACATGTAGCACCTCCTCTGGACTCACACATGCAGATGGGATCCACAGAGGGTGGTTTCTCCCCCTTCTTCTCAGAATTCTAGGGATTAACCCGAGGGGTTGAGATTTCTGATACTATTGCTCAGGAGCCCCTCTCCAGTGTGCCTTCCATATTGATAGATTGATTTCAATTAGTTCTTACAAAAGGACTCTTACTGAGAAAGGACAGGATCTTCAACAGGCTGGAGGGTGAATCATCCTCCCGGGGACAGTAGACCCAGACTTGAAGCATAAAGGCATCGTTACTTTCCAGGAATAATGTGTATAATGTGTGTGTATGCCTGTGATATCTATCCATCTACCTATCATCTAACTATCTGTCCATCTCTCTCTCTCTCTCTCTCTCTCTCTCTCTCTCTCTCTTTCTCTTCCTTTCTCTTCCTTTCTCTCTCTCTCTCTCTCTCTCTCTCTCTCTCTCTCTCTTTCTCTCTCTCTCTCTCTCTCTCTCTCTCTCTCTCTCTCTCTCTCGACCCTTTTCTCCTTTCTTGGAGTGGCCATCAACTTTACTTCTTTGTGTTTATAGCTGGTGGGTAAGTCACTCTCTTGCCATCCAAAGCTCTCAACAGACTTGCCATCCTTTTTGCTTACAACTGGGGAGAGGAGTAACCAAGTGACCATTTGTCAGGGGACATGGGCAGATGGACTCATGCTTCAGCATCTTGCTCTTCTGTCTTCTCTGGACCTCCCTCCTCTGCTCCTTGGCTTCTTCATCCTGTCCCTGTCTCCTCACACTGCTGAAGGAGAGACAGAATAAAATTGATTCAACCCAGTGAGCATTTATTAAGTATGTACTCTGTGCTAAGCACTGCACTAGGTATCAAAGATACAAAGATAAAAATGAAACTGTTTTCAAACAATAAAAATTGTCCTCAAAGAATTAATCTTCTGTTGAAGGAAAATAATCTGTTTATAGATCAGTGTATACATATTTATACACCATATATTTAGAGTAAATACAAAGCAATTTTGGGCACAGAAGAGGCAACATTAGTAATTTATGAATATCAGGAAAGATCTCTTGTGGGAGGTGATATCCAAGCTGTGTTTTGAGGAAAGCTAGGGATGTCACAAGGCAGAGATGGGGAAGGAATGTATTCCAAGCACGAGGGAGCCTTTGCAAAGGCATGGAGATTAAAAATGGAATTTTCATTTGGGGAAGAACAAGACCAGTATAAGTGAAATGGGAACTTAATGAGGTAACGTGGTCTGGATCTCAATGGAATAAAGTCATATGGGAACAAATCCCAAGGAATACAATGTTGTCTTTATCAAGATTTTCTATCCCTCCCCTCTCTTTCTTCTTCTATCACCATACTGATAATTGATTTTTCTTTTCTCATTCTATAGTGAAGAAAAAGTGGAATTAAATCCTGTAGTGAGTTTATCCTTTCTGCAGGGTATTCATTCTGCCCAGTGTTTTCCAGGGGTGGCCAACCAGGCAGCCCTACAAATGAGGAACATTTCACTGTGCATGCTGCCCAGTGTTCCTCTCCAATGAAGAACCATGAACTCTGTTTTACATGCAGGAACTCTATAGCTGAGCAGGACAGAATCATTTTCTCCAGCTTCCCATCATCTGTACGATTGGGCACCAACAGAATTAGAAGGGTCTTTGGCTCCAGATCAATGGTACAGCATATATACACTACTTCAGTAGTTTAGGATTACAAGGGTTAATGGCCATACCTGTACCCAATGTCCTTTGGTAAATTTTCCTATGTCCTCCATTCAACTTTAAAAGAAAAAATTCTAGAGTTTATTATGTATATGCATATGTGGAAAAAAGCAGAGAGAATAATTAATTTCAATAGATTAATTACCAGATAATCCCTGGACCTCCTTGATAAGATTCTTGTGCCTCCTGGAGATATCCAAAACCCAGGCTGAGAACCTCTGCCATTGTAGGTAGTCATTAATACTGAGTTTCTGTTTTTATCTATCACATATCCTGACTGTGTGACTCTGGGACAAAAACTTGATCTCTCAGTATTTCATGCCCCAGCTTCTTAAATTGGGGTTTGTGACCCCATGTGGGGTCTCATAACTGAATTGAGGGTCATGAAATTATGACTTATTATCAGTAAATGTTGGATTTGTATACCTATTTTATACACCTACATAGCCAGGGTCATGTAAAAATTTCTTGGGCAAAAAAAGGGGGGGTGTGAGTGGAAAAAGTTTAAGAAGCTTTGCTCTGGGCAACTCTGAATCCTTAAAGTTACCAGAACATTATAATTAACAGAGCTAATTAATATTAGTAAAGGGACATTTTTTCCTAAGGAATTCTCAAAGCCAATGAAATCACAAGTTCTATCAAATCCTCTATAAGGATTAGAGAACTTAGGACCCTAATGGACCTGAGAGGGAATGCTCCCATTTTATATAGGGGGAGACTGACGCCCAAGAAGGGTGACACATTAAGCTGGGGCTTTGGGGCTGTGGATGAACACAGAGATTTTGTTTTCTCTAAAAGATGATAGAATCATAGATTTGAGAACAGGATATCATATAGTCCAACCTTCTCAGGTTTTATTTTTAAACAGGAAATTGAGGTCCTCATCCAAGGTCATACCAGTGATAAGTGGCAAAGCTGGAGGAAACTATGCATGCCATGTAGTCTAACCTGTCTCATTTTTTTTAACAGATAAAGTCAGAGGTGATTATTTGCCTAAAGTCCCAAAGTAGTAAGTGGGAGAATGAAACTTTAAAGGCCTGTTTGAGTTGAGATTTTGACAACTGGGTTGACAACATCCTTGGGTACATTGCAGGGAGGGAGGCCTGATGGGGCCCCAAATGCTCTGGGGGCTGTTTGGGTAGTAGCTGGGCCCACTTTCAGGTTCATTGAGTCTAAACAATATCCCTTTTGTTTAAAAAAAATTCTTTCCAGATTCAGGAAAGGTTAAGAAGCTAACCTGCTGCACCTAGAGACTTAGGAGGGACAAAATTGAGGGGAATTGGAGCTTCTCAGTTTTTAACCACTCCCCCCCCTTTCCCTTACTCTAAGGCTTTTGTTTCTGGCAGGGGAATTGCTCTCTCCTTCAGGGAGGGTTCCCTTCCTTAGGATCAGAAGCACAGAGCTGCCTTCCACCAGCCTCCCTCTTCTCAGCTCACAGTGAACTCATTGCCACAGAGCCTCTCTGCAGGCAGCGGGCTGGGCTGGGCTGGGCTGGGCTGGACTGGGCAGCCTGCCTGCCTGTCTGCCAGCCAGGAGGGCACACTCACCACTCTGCTGCTGCTGCCGCTTTCAGTGCCGGTCATCAGGACTCGTGGCTGCCTTTTCACCCCTCTCAGATCCCAAAGTTGCCATGAAATGGTGGCAGCAGCTTGGAGGAGGGATGGGGGTGTGCAGCTGGACCCTTTGAGGGAGCCAGGGGGGCTTCCTTCGCTTGTTCCTGGCCATAGGGGTAAGTGGACTCCTCCAGGAGGGACAGCGACTGCTTGACTTAAATACTAGAAGCTGGTGTCTAAGCTGCCATCCTTTTAGCAGAGAAGGAGGGAATATTCAATGGCCCCCATCCAAGGGAGGCTGCCAAAAGCTGGATGTGAGGGGTGTAGGAAAAACCAGGCTGTTTTTGCCTTAGGCAGAAAGTCAGGGGAAGAGGGCTGGGGGTCAGCAAGGAATCAGCCTAAGATTGTGGTATGTGATGGGGGTAAGGGCTAGGGGCTCTCCAGATGTGGAGTAAACAGCTGGAAAGCTGTAGAAATGGTTTGGACAGGATTTTCACTGGATTATCTGGTCTTGGGGCCAACATGAGCATGATGGAGCAAGTTGTCCGTGCTGCTGTTTTACAGAGGGTCTGCAGGAGGGCTCTGTCCTCCAAAATGGCTGTCTCATTGGGACAAATTTAAAGATAAAAAATTGATCAATGGCCTGTTTTGAACTTCATCAGGACTGCTGTACAGGGAGAAGGAAATTATTTCCTTATGGTTCTGATCTCTGAGCCTTAGTTTCCTGTTTCGTAAAATATGGGGGTCTCACTGAGACATTACAGATACAAAATTAATCAAGGGCCTATTTTGAACACAGTCGGGACTGCTGTACAATGAGAAGGAAATTATTCCCTTATGGATCTGATCTCTAAGTCTCAGTTTCCTGTTTTGTAAAATATGGTGGTCAGACTAAGGTCAGACTATGAACTACCTGGGCAAGCCGTTTCCCTACTCTGTGCCTCAGTTTCCTCCCCTGTAAAACGTGGGAATTGGATTAGAGAGTGTCCGAGGCCCCTTGTAGCTCAAGTCTGTGACCTTCGGACCGTAAGATCTGAGAAAAGGATGGCGGTAATTTTCCCTTTTACTCAAAGTGGGTCCGAAAGCATCAGAAGGCAGTGCCAGGCCCCGAGAGCCGCAGACAATATTTCCGGAATCACCCGTCCTTCCCAACAACCCGAGAGGGCTCCAGAAGCCCGGAGGGGCTCTCCCCCCTGGATGGAGTCCAGTGGCCAGCTTGGGCACGGGGCCAAGTCTGCAGTCTGAGAGGCTCACGTATCACTCCCGGAGCCTTTCCTTCGGGGGAGCGTCGGCCCTCCAGTCCGGGGGAAACGCAGTGCCGCAGCTGACGGCATCGAAAACCTTCAGACGGAAAGTGCAGGCTACTTTATGGTTCCGTCGCCGTGTTCGGTGTCCTCGGTGAGCGAGCCGCCTGGGGCTGGCAGGGTCCCGGGGAGGGGGCAGTGATCCAGTATATGTGTGCGGGGGAGGAGCAGCCAGACAGCTCCGGTGCCAGGATGTGGGACTGGACAGGATGTGGGTCCCCCCCTCCCCGGCCCTCCCTCCAGCCATCGGGAGCTGTGGTTGGAGGTGAGGGGTAAATGGTGTGCGTTGCATTTATCCAGGGCATTGAGGCTCTGGGCAGCAGAGGTCTGAGCCCCGGCAGGAGTGATCCGCTTGGGAAAAGTGACCTGGGCTTTCTCTTCTAAACGGGAGGCCTGTGCAGCTGGCTTGGGCATAGGGTTTGGCCCCAGGAAGGGCTAGGGCTCAGGAATAGGGGAGGGAGGAAGGGAGGGAGGGAAAGAAGGAAGGAAGGAAGGGAGGGAGAGAAGGAGGTAAGGAAGAAAAAGGAAGGAAGGAAGGAAGGAAGGAAGGAAGGAAGGAAGGAAGGAAGGAAGGAAGGAAGGAAGAAAGAAAGAAAGAAAGAAAGAAAGAAAGAAAGAAAGAAAGAAAGAAAGAAAGAAAGAAAGAAAGGAGGGAAGGAGGGAGGGAAGGAAGGAAGGAGGAAGGAAGGGAGGGAGGGAGGGAGAGAAGGAGGTAGGGAAGAAAAAAAGAAAGGAAGGAAGGAAGGAAGAGAAGGAGGGAGGGAGGGAGGGAGGGAGGGAGGGAGAGAAGGAAGGAGGAAGGAAGGAAGGACGGGAGGGAGAGAAGGAGGTAGGGAAGAAAGAAAGCAAAGAAAAAGAAAGAAAGGAAGGAAGGAAGGAAGAGAAGGAAAGAAGGAAGGAAGGAAAGAAGGGAGGGAGGAAGGAAGGGAGGGAGGGAGGAAGAAAGGGAGGAAGAAGAGAAGGAAGAAGGTAGAAAAAAGGAAGGAAGTTAGAAAAAGAAGGAAGAAGGGAGGGAGGGAAGGAGGAAGGAAGAAAGGAAGGAAAGAAGGAAGGAAGGGAGAGAGGAAAGGAGGGAGGGAGGAAGAAGAGAGGGAGGAAAGTAGAAAAGAAGGAAAGGATGAAGTTAGAAAAGAAGGAAGAAGGGAGGGAGGGAAGGAGGAAGAAAGGAAGGAAAAAGGGAAAGAAGGAGGGAGGGAGGGAGGGAGGAAGGAGGGAGGGAGGGAAGAAGGAAGGAGAATGAGACAGAAAGTATGATCCTCTCTCCATCTGGCCCTACCTAGATCATTGAGCCATGACAAGATTTAAAGTTGGAAGGACTTTTGGCATCATCTAGTCCAGTCCCCTCATTTTGCAAGTGAGAAACTGAGGCCCAAGGGGTAAATGATTTGCCTGTGATCACCTAGATAGTGAGGGATAGAGGCACAATCTGAACCCAGGTCTCTCTGACAGTGAATCCAGTACTCACTCTTTCTACTACACCACCTGCCTCCAAACCACATGACAGGAGCCTGTGATAGAAATAACCATAATTTATAATTACATAATCAGACAGCTGTAGTATAGTCCCTAGAGAGTTAGCCTTGGAGCAAAGAGAACCTGGGTTCAAGAACTACCCCTGATGTACACTGAATACACCACTCTAGGTCAATCAGTCAAGGAGCACTTTTAAAGTACTGAGTATACGCTGGGTGGTGTACTGAGTATTGTGGATACAAAGATTGGCAAAAGATAGTTACTGCTCTCAAAGAGCTTTCAATCTATGGGAGAGATAAATATCAATTTGTGTGTGTGTGTGCGTGTGTGTGTGTGTGTGTGTGCATACATATATATGTAGAGAGAGAATTTTATAGTACATATGAAATCATATATGCCAGTAACTATGTATATAGTATATATATAAGTAGGTATTCCTTAATTATATGTATACATACTTACATACATACATATATAGTACCGATGTAACTAGGAATGTCAGTAACTATGTCTCTTTCTCTATATATAGTATCTAGTACATATATAACCAGTTTTGCCAGTAACTATGTCTATATGTAGCATATAGTATATATGTAAGTAGGTATGCCTTAATTATATATATATATATACATATATATATATACACATACATATATACACACATTTATATATATAGTACTGATGTAACTAGGAATGTCAGTAACTGCATCTATATGTAGTATATAGCACATATATAACTGATTTTGCCAGTAACTGTGTCTATATGTGGCTTCTAGCACATATATAACTGGTTTTGCCAGTAAC
>JAJPUD010002732.1:155922-174043 GCA_023553655.1 Myrmecobius fasciatus
TCTCTCTCTCTCTCTCTCTCTCTCTCTCTCTCTCTCTCTCTCTCTTTCTGTATGTGTATGTCTTTGTCTCTGTCTCTCTGCTTCTCTCTGTCTCTCTGTTTCTGTGTTTCTCTCTGTGTCTCTATCTCTGTCTCTCTCTGTCTTTCTCTGTTACTCTGTCCCTGTCTCTCTCTTTCTCTGTCTTTGTCTCTCTCTGTCTCTCTTTGTCTCTGTTTTTCTCAGTCTTTGTCTTTCTGTCTCTGTATTTAAAGGTTTTTCTCTCTTTGTCTTTTTCTTTCTGTCTGTCTCTGTCTCTGTCCCTCTCTCTGTGTGTCTTTGTCTCTGTCTCTCTGTTTGTCTGTCTTTCTGTTTCTCTCTGTCTGTCTCTCTATCTCTGTCTTTCTCTGTCTCTGTTTTTCTGTCTTTGTCTCTCTGTTTTTCTGTCACTCTGTCTGTTTCTCTCTGTCTCTGTCTCTCCCTGTCTTTATCTTTTTGTCTGTCTCTGTCTCTCTGTCTTTCTGTCTGTTTCTCTCTCTCTTTCTCTGTCTCTCCTCTCTCTCTGTCTCTCTCTTCATCTCTGTCTCTCTGTCTCTGTCTCTCTCTCTGTATGTCTCTTTCTTTCTGTCTCTCTGTGTCTGTCTGTATTTCTCTGTCTCTCCCTCTCTTCCTCTTTCCATCTTTGCTGCTCTCTTCTCTGTCTCTCTCTCTTCTCTTCTCTCATCTCTGTCTCTCTCTGTCTCTGTCTCTCTCCATTTCTGTCTCTCTCTCTCTCCATCTGTGTGTGTGTGTGTGTGTCTCCCCTCCATTTTCCTCATTTATAAAATGAGGGCATCTCACTAGCTGATTTCCTAGGTCCCTTTCAGCTCCAACTTTTCTGTGCTCTTCGGGATGTTGGGCTTTTCTTGCCCTGTGGCTCATATTAAATATGGAACCAGAAGGTATCATGGTGATAGAGAAAATCCATTTACTAAGTTCTCCCTATGTTAAGTTCTGGGGACACAAAGGAGAGCAAGAAAGGAGAGGTTCCTCAGGCTGCTTTGAGATAATAAAGATCTTAGAAGCGCCGGCTTAGCAATGAAGCTGAAGAGCCTTTATTCAGTTCATTTTAACTCCCCAAAGCAAACTCATTAGACCTACCAGGAGGCACTTGGGGGCATGAGAAGGGGGCAAGGACATGTCCTGATCCCATCACCAGACAGACAGCCAGGGGAGATAACCTGGAGTCTCTAACAGGAGAATGACATCCATGACCCAGTGAGAACCAGCTGTTCTGCCGGAGTCAGAAAGACCTGAGTTCAAATCCAAACACTAACTAACTCTATGACTCTGGGTCATCTGGAAAATGGGGGTGAGCCCCCCTGCCAGGACTGTTCTGAGGGTCAACTGAGATAATCGAAAAACACTAAGCACAGTAAGCTTAAAGGGCAAGAGACATTTCATCAAACACAAAAGAACACTGCTAATTTTTAAGATAAAGCTTAATAAGTTCTTGGTTCTCTTGCACAGGCCATGGATGACTATTTCCTCAGGTTCCACCTCTTTGTTCACATAATCCCAGCTACCCCTATAGCAGCTTTTGCTATGTATCTTGCTGTCTGTCTCTCTGTCTCCCTGTCCACACCTCCCCCTGTAAACCCTGAGAGAAGGAAAAAAATTACTGAATCCCTGGAAAAACCCAGAGAGGCCTCTGAGACTTGATCCCCCTCAGCTACTGCTGAGAAGGCAGTTTTGACCGAGTGCCCTGCTGCCTTTCATTTTATATTATCTAAAATGGACTTACCCTCTGGGAGGCAATCAGGGATATTCATCAGGCCCCGAGAAGCTGAGCCTGTTTCCTTTAAGTCATTAGATATAGTGAGAATTATGTCATTTTGTCATAAGGCCCTTTCACTCCTGACAAGTGGAAAAAGGCAGAAAGCATTCTTAGTCTACAACTGTTTCTAGCCATTATGGTTATTCCATTTTCTCGGTTTTTAAATGATTCTTTGGAAATGTGGGCGTTAGGAAAGTCACCTGTGAAATCCATCCACGTCCACTTCAGGATTCCTGGATTACTGTTCCTTGCTCCCTGGATTGCAGCTTTAGATTCTAGGACAGTCTGGACAAAATATAGGCCCAAATTGATGTGGAAATGATGATTTCTGGCACAAGTTAGAAGTGTGGGATGGATGGAACACTAGCCAACTGGATCTAAAACTTGGGGGAATCATGTTCTGTACAAGTGGAGAAGAATATTACTCAGATGCCCCTCTTTCTAGGGAGAGATATGGTAAAGATGGCATGGGCAAAAGTCGTGTAAGCATCTTTTGGTTAGGATTTATAATTGGTAAATAATGGAAGATTATGTGTACATGAAATAATCTATAATCTTTTTAAATTTTCATTTTGTTTGCTTTCCTATTTTGCATTTGTATTCAGATATTTAAGTTTGAGCTTATATTAGAACAAAAGAAAAAACTCCACATACATTTCCACAGGATTTGGTGGCTTACAGAGAGAAAGGGCAGCAAGGTAGTGTACAGTGCAAAGATAGAACATTAGGTTTGGTGTTAGAAAGGTTTGAATTCAAATCCAGCCTCAGATATGTCCTAGCTTGAATAAGTCACTCAACCTCATTTGTTTCAGTTTCCTCATCTGTAAAAAGAACTATAGAAGATAATGAAAAATCACTCCAATATTTTTGCCAAGAACACCCCAAATGGGACATGAAGAGTCAGATATGATTGAAAAGCTACCAAAAAACAACAATAAGGATTGTGAAGGACCTTTAGGTTGTTGTTGTTTATCTGAAGGCGTACTTCCTTCTCTTTCAGAGGTGATTGCAGTTCAATTCAGAAATTGGGGTCCCTGCTTTGTGACCTATTAAGGTCACTTGGTGACCTGGGGTCAATCTCCCTGATAAAATAGAAGCTCTTAGAGCAGGGAGTATTTCTTGCCTCTCTTTGAATCCCTTTCACAGAGTGCCTGGTATATAAAAAGTGCTTAATAAATGCATGTTGATTGATTGACTTGCCAGGATGCCATGACTATTAATTTTCAGAATTAGAATTTGAATCAAAGCCTCTTTCTTTTAACTCCTAAGTCACTCACTTTATTACACCATGAGATAAGACTTCTTTTCTGAATCTAAATATTAACTAATAGACTTCCTGGGGACCCATAATTTTTTAGTGGCGGTACATAACATAACATAGCTTTTGGCCACTGGGCCTAATTATTGGATGGGTGCATTCATGTTTCACAGACTTAGGGAGGGAAAATGGAAGAATGTGCAGCTAACTGCCCCCAGGCTCTCTAGTGAATGTATACAGGATCCTGGGTCCATTTTGCAGTCCAGGGATTTTGTGAAGTTGGTCCTGGGAAAGCTGAGGGATGTAGAGAAGAAAAGATGGGGAAGAACTCCTCAGGGGGAAGATGGAGAAATACTCTGTTAACATCTCTGTCTCTGTTCCATATTATTCCCTTCTTGAACATTTCCTTTCACTCAGAATAGAATAAAGTACTTAGCCTGAAATCTGCCCCTCCCCATGCCACTAGATATTTAAGAGTATTTAAAATAAGACAAGAGTATTTAAAATAACAGATCTATAATAATCCTCCCACAGTCAGGAAAATCCATTAGTTACATTTAATCCCTTCACTAGAGCTCCAGAAGGTAGACGCTGTTTTGGCCACAGCTATAGAAGTATCCATGTTTGGTCCCCATTGAGAACAAGCCATTGAATTAGTCTCATTCATGCCGTTATTTTCACGGTCACCTAGAAAACATGATTCTCTCCATAACTCTGTAATCCAGGAACAGGGAATCTGATATAATTGGGGTTCTGGTGCCCTTGGGTTTGGTTATTTTTTTTTCTTCTCTTTCTTCTAATGAAGAGTTCTTTTATTTATTTTAATCGAATGATTAGCACCCCATGATGTCATTGGTTCTCTTCAGATAAGCAACAACAGCAATTTATTTGGTTAATGAGCTTTTTAAAAATGACACTGTGACATTTGTTTGCAAAGTGAGTTTCCATATTATGTAATTTAGTTAAACTATGTAAAAGTACCTTATATAATAGCAACAGATTCCAGTGAAGATAATCAGCATGTGCCAGAAGTATCACATGAAAGCTAAAGAAACTAAGTCAGTCTTAGACTATATTAATAAATAAATGCATGAAAAAGCATTTATTAAGTGCTTACTATATGCAGAGTACTGTGCTTAACTGGAAGTACAGAAACAAAAGTGAAGATGGTTCTTGCATTCTAATGGAGAAGACAATATACATTTTATATAGATAGATATAAATAGATGATAGATAGATATAGATAGATATAGATGGATAGATGATAGATATAGATGGATAGATGATAGATATAGATAGATGGATAAATAGATAGATAAATATAGATAGATAGATAGAAAAGTGGGGGGGGCAAAAGGGGATGTATTTGTTAGAAATATACTCTTGACACTGAAAATCAGATATCAAGGAGAATTTATTAAAAAAGAATCTTAAGAAGTCATCTTAATGTTTCTGGCTAAAAGTAGGGTCTGCTCCTCTTTGGGAAGAGGGAGCCCTGAACACAGAAGTGGGAGAAACTTTATATTTATTAGTTTGGTGTAGCCCCTCTCTTCAGAGACCAGATTAGTCCATTCTCTTCCAGGTTACAATCTTTCTGATATGCCCACTACATATTTCCCCTAAATATGTATAAACATGTTCCCTTTCCCTCGTCCTTTATCCCATGTTCAAAAATGGTGGAAAACTCCTCCCACAGGTACGTTTTTTAATATTCAATTAGTCTATTAAGCAGGCACAATAATGATTTGGTCATTGACCCCAAATAGTTTGGGCTGGATCAGCTATTATCTTAAGTTTGTGGTTTTCAAAAAAGACTTTCTGATTGGCTAAATCCCCCTGTACCTTCTTAGTTCTTTAATTCCCTGTTTGCTCAAGACTTCTATTGATCACTTAATTGCTCTGTAAAATCTTAACCTTCCTTAACCTGCCAAATTCTGAAAACCTCTGGATTGTGGGATATGTACCCACTGTCCCACACTATCGCAAAACTTGAAACATTCTTTGGAAACCCAACTTTTCAGCATTTTTCACACATTGATTTGGAAAATTTTAGAGAAGGTGAATGGAAGTCTGAGATTCACCTTTTTCAATAACAATAGCTGTTACTGATTTTACCATGGTTCTAAAAATGGCAAGAAAAGAAAGAAAGAAAGAGGGTAAGTGTATGAAAATGGTGGAAGGTGTTAAAATGAAGTATGGCTAGAGAAACTAGCTTGATGTGGCCATGTATGACTTGCCAAGGTGCTACAATTTTGAGTTACCAGTTGGGACCCATGTCTCTGGGAGCATTTCTTGAGCTGAGAGGATCAAGTCCTTCAGATCATGTGATGAGAGGCAGAGGGTTCAGAAACATGGAGGCTGTGTCTTGCCCTGGTCAGAGCACACCTGGGGTATCATGGTCAGTTCTGGATGTTACATTTTGGAAATGGCTCTTTGTCCAGAGGAAGGTGACCAAGGAAGCATTTTGTCAATACTGGAAGACAGGAGGCCTTCTCTCTGGACCTAGTTCTGCTTCCCTCTGGCTATTTGACATTTAGTAGGTCCTTCTCTGTTTCCTTCTCTGTAAAATGATCAGGTTTGACTGGATAATCTCGAAAGTTTTTCCACTCTTAAGATGTATATGAGTAATTGCTTCTACAATGTAAACCAGTAGAAGATTTCTGGTGTTATGTTCCAAGAATAATCATGCTCCTTGACCCCCAAATTCTCTTGTTGAGAATAACACCTAAAGTTGTTAGAAAAACAAACCCAAAAAAAGTCATCTTTTCAAAGATTTTTTTTTTTAACACAGCAGCATTTGTGGTTGCAAACAAAACTGGGAATAGCATAAACATCCAACAATAGGGGGAATGGTTAAATGAGCTGCTGGACAGTGGCTCAATGTAATTTACCGGACAATCAAGATGGCTCTGAATAAGGAATACAAAAAAATCCATAAATATTTTTATGAAATAATGCAAAGAAAAAGAATGCAAAACCAGAATAGAGTACCACTAATTGATACATGTATATAGTGCTGTGGTGGTGGATAGAGCTGGATCTGAGTTCAAATATGGCCTCAGACACTTATTAGCTATGTAACCCTGGCCAAGTCACTTAACCCTGTTTGCCTCAGTTTCCTCATATGTAAAATGAGCCGAAGAAGGAAATAGCAAAGCACTTCAATATTTTGGTCAAGAAATCCCCAAAGGAGGTCACAAAGAATCAGACACAGCTGAAAACAATTGAACAACAATTACTTAAAAGGTAAATGTAAATAGGGATCTACAAGAAAACCCCATTGCATAGTATAATCTGGGGTCATAAAGAGTCATATCTGACTGAACAACCACATACAGAAGACAGAAAAGCAGCATCTCAGAAAGATGTGGGTTCAAATCCTACCTCTGATCCCTAGTGAAAGGATGGGATAGGGAGACCAAGAAATCTAGTGGAGATGTAGAGAAAGTTATGGAAAAGTTTTTAGCTGGAAAGCAATGTAGCATGATGGAAAGAGCCATGGAGTCAGATTTTTGACTGACTACCTGTAGACCTTTGTCACGGCATTTGATTTCTCCAGGTCTTAGTTTCTTCACCCATAAACTGAAGGGCATTGAACTAGATAATGTTGAACTTTCCCAGTTTTAAAGCTATTATCCTAGAACATTTGTTTATTTAGATGTAAGTTGAAAGCAAATTGGATTGGTCTGATTGATGTTTAATGAGTAGTTTATAATAACTTGTAGAAAGGAAGCCGCTGTGTCCATCACAGTTCACTATCAACCTATATCTCTCCTCCTTATTGTGGCTAAACTCCTTGAGAAGACCTTGTACCACAGGTGTGTCCCATTCCTTTCCTCTCTCTACAATCTGGCTTCCAACCTCATCATTCAGTCAAAACTTTTGTTTAGTAGCTTCCCACTTTCTGTGTTCCCAAATGGGGTTCCCATTTCTCGGATCAAATATAAAACCTTCTGTTGTTCAAAGCCTTTCATAAACAGCTTCCCAGCCCATCTTTCAAATCTTCTTGTATTTTATACTCCTCCATCTCCCCAATTAAAGCTATGAGCGTTTTGAGAGTAAAGATTATTTCCTTATTATTTTTTTTCTATCTTAAGCATTTAGTGTAATGCTTAACACAAAAGTACTTAATAAATATTTTCCATTAATTTATTCATTCCCTACTCCAGAAGACTCATCACCTACTTCCATTTTTTACCATGCATACACCTTCCCTCTGGATCCCACTGCATTTTCTATGATCAAAGCAATATTGTCATTGTACCTGGAAGGGCTGTGCCAATTTACTACCCTGTGTGGCCAGTTACTGTCTTATAACTGAAAGGACCAAAGAGTTTCTCCTTGGCCACCACTCTATGTATGATACTTCTTTCCTCCTTTTTTGATTGTAAGCTTCTGAAAGGCAGGGATTATGTTTGCTTTTATATTTATATACTCAGTGCTTAGCACAATTCTTGGCACATGTAGTAAGCATTTAATATGTTTATTTCCCTTATTTATTAAGCATTCTTTCTCTTACCCATTTTTTTCATTTTAGTAAACTAGACCCTGAAAAAAATCATTCCAAAGTATTCACACTTTCTCTCAGAACTCCTTCCATTAATGCAAATCACAATTTATCTATAATGTATAGATTTAGGGAGCTCAGGAGATGAATTGCACCCCTTCCCCCATAGCTGCAGAACTAGTCAAAGGGAGGATATGAACTCAGGTCTCCTAGGCTCTCCCTCCAACATTCCAGTAACAAGTGCATAATTTAAAATTGTGAAGTTGCTTTGAAATCTTCCTCCCTAAACAAAGCATGACCCCCAAGAACCTCCTAGCTGGGTGCTGCATCCTGCCAGGCAGTAGCACCCAGTCAAGACAGCTGGTAGCTCCTTTTTCTTTCTGTCTCCTAGAATTCCAGACTGCTCAGTTTGAATGTCACTAATGCTTTCATTGATGGAGTCCCTGAGGAACAGTTTCTTAAAGGGATACAGAAAATCCATCTGGCAGTCAATAAACTCAAGTCTGACAAAAGATTATTTACCCTGCCACCAATAAACGCACCTGAGCCTGGAGTCTGTCAGGCTGCTAAAAGGCTGAATTGTAAATGAGCTAATTAGCTCATTATCAGAGACCCCTGGTTCCCACATGGTCCCTGCTTTTGGTTTAGCTGAATTCTGGGAATGCCTGGAAGCCTCAGAAATTTGGCCACATGTTTATGAGCATATAAGAACTCTGGTTTGGGATTCAATGGGAATAATTTAGATTTTATTTTAGAATAGTTTCTCTCTTGTGATGGTGTTTGGATATTTATAAAACTATTGTGACTCCAGCTGTCTTATCAGGAGGGGCACCATGATGGAGCAGCTGCTGAGGCAATGATGCTTGGAAATGGCTGTTGAATCCAGGATCTTTTGGACAAAGACTAGGAGGTTGTTGGAGATTCTGTTTTCAAGTAGGGGTCAATAGAGGCACACAGAAAAGGAACCAAATGAAGTGTTCTCCCCCTCCCCAAATTTTCCTAGAGCATTTTGTCTGGATATCACTTTGGTTTTCAGCCCACTTCCCTGGTATTACATTTGAACTTATAGGATCATATTTATTTATTGTTTAGAGGCTATCAGAGAAGTCATTAATTCAACCTGCTCCTTTCCAAGACAAGCCAGCTAAGGTCTAAACAATCTTTAGGGTCACCGAGAAAGGATTTAAACCCAAGTAGTCCAGGGCTAAACCCAGTCCTTTTCCCCCCACTGTATGGCACTATCTTCCCAGTACCATACTGCCCTCCACTGCTGTACCCTTCAGTAGAATGTAAGCCCCTTGAGGGCAGTGCCAGGACATTTATATCCATAGTGTCTTGTAAATTTGAAGTAGGAGGTGGGGTTTCCTGAGTTTGGGGACTTCCTAGTGAGAAAACTCTATCCACCAATGCATATCAGCATCCATTCTGCAATTTATAATTTTAGAGAGGTTCCTGGGGCAGTTGGAAGCAGAAGGCTTGGCCCAGGGTCACATGGTCACTAGGGATCAGAGATGGGATTTGAACCCATATCTTTCTGAGAGGCTACTTTTCTGTGTTCTGCATGTGGTTGTTCAGTCGTATCTGACTCTCTATGACCGCAGACTATACTGTCCAATGTTTTTTGTTTTTTGTTGTTTTTTTTTTTTGGTGAAGATACTTGGAATGGTTTGCCACTTCCTTTTCCAGTGGATTTAGGCAAACAGAAGGTGACTTGGTCCAAGACCATTCAGCTAATAAGTGTCTGGAGCCACATTTGAACTCAAGTCTTCCTGATGCTGAATCACTGGGTCACCTTCTCATCTTCTGCCATGGTATATATGGTAATATATACCATGGTAATTTATACCATGATAGTTGCATGGTATAAATTTGTTAAATGAATTAGAGGTAAAGGAAGGAACTTTCTGCCATTCCTGCTTGTGGTCCTTCTCTCTTGGTTCTCTTAAAGTAATGGAGAAGGACCCCTTATTCTTGAGATATTCCAATCTTTTCTTAGAAATCGCCCCTTTCTGGAGAGAACAGGGTGAGACAAAGTCCTTTTTGGCAACCTTCTGGTTTCCTTCTAGGATGAATAACTAACAGACTTGGTTAGCAAGATCTGTGGGGCGAATCAAGCTGTCTAGACCTCCCAGCTGTTTCTCATTAGGGGATACAGACCTCATTTAGCTCTGCATTTTGTTTCCAGCCTGAATGAATATGGGGTGATCTCATTCTTCCTGTGACCCATAGTTCACATGGCTATGGAAGGGGCAAAACATGTGCATGTAGCTTACTGAGATGGTGATGGGCTATTTGTCCCAGTTCATTTTACCTCTCTCCCTTAAATCCAAGAAAAAAAATGTTTATACTTTCCAACTATCAATAACAATCTGTAGCCAAGAGACTTCTTCAATATCTAACCAAGGAAAAGATTGTTTAGAGAAAAGTGGGCCAAGGAGCTGAATGGTCCTTTCATCTTCAATCAATTAATTAGCATTTAAAAAGCCTTTGCTTCTTGCCAGGTACCTTACCAAATACTGGAAGCGAAGGACAAAACCAAAATAGCCTCTGATTTCAAGGCGCATATGATGGCAATGGAGAGAACAAAATATGAGTAACTGGTGGGGATGGTATTAATACATTGGGCCTCCTTAATGGATTTGATAAAATTATAGAACATAAAAGATAGTTAAGAGAAATAATGAGATATAAGGGTATATCTTTGGACTACGAATGACCCATTTGCTTAAGAAAGGGCCAGAAAACTGGGCCAAAGAATGGCCAATTGCTCTTTTCTCTACCTGCTCACTGATGTGGTAGAATGAGGATAAGACAGGTTAAATATGGAGAGATGGCCCTATGAGCTGCAAAAATAGTTGAGAAAAAAAGCAGGAGGTGGAAGAAGACCTTAACTTTGAAGAGTGCAGCAAGAGGGAGATGAGGAGATTTCTCTCTCCTCCCCGTCCTCATGGCAATAATGTCATAGCAGAGCTGAATGGTATCCCCAACACTTAGCACAAAGTGGGTGCTTAATAAATGCTGTCTGACTGATTGCTTAGAGTTGGAATCCTATTAAGGAGATAGCAAGTCTTTCTTGTCTTCAAGGTCTGAACTTTGGTCCTTGAAGTGAGTAAAAGTAGCCTAGGTGGGATGACAGCTCATTTTGAGATTGGAGCAGGAAAATCCAATAGATATTATAAAACCAAGGACAGTGGGATTAGAAGCCATCATGAGTCGACAACATGAGTTAAGACCTCCTCTGATATGTCTTGGCTATATATGCTACTGATGGGGGGCAACTTGTAAGAGAAAAATAGCAGTAATCCTGAGGTCCCCGACCTTAGAGTACTATTATTCTAATAATCTATTTACCAATGATCCTAAAGTTTCCTGGATTTAGGGACACTAGAGTGTAGTCCTACAAACATTGCTGTCAGACAACAATCTAGTGGTCAGTGATAACAGGGTTTCTGAGACAAATGATAAGGTGCAAACCAGATCACTTCTTAGCCCTGCTTCTAAACCATAAATTCAGTATTGAGGTGCATCCCAGACCACTCCTCAGTTCTATCTCTAAGCCATAAAATTACTATATCAGTGACATGAAGAACCAGATCTTTCTGTCTTTTCCTATAAATTTATCTTCTTGTTTCTTATTCTTTGCTAAATCCTTTTGGAACTTAGCCTGTTTCAATTGATATTGCAATTATAATAAACTTTGCCTCTTGACTGAGAGATGGATTTAAGCCTGCAAATTCTTTTTTTGAGATACTTGTGCAACCTCAATCTTTTGGGGTCTCCTTTTGAACCTCAACACTACCCATGTTTGTGCCCTCTCTACTTGTGAACTCTGTGTCCTCTCTTTCCATTGACACTATATTTGTGGGAAAACGCCTCACCCCCTCTGTGGATGAAAAATTTTATTGCCATTGTTCTTGCTATGCAGTTTGGGTAAATACCTTTGCTTGAAGTTTATTGTGTCTTTTGGTTGATTACTCAAGGTAAATGCACTGGTGGGGGCTTGTGAGCTATAATTTTAGGAGTTTGGATGTTCAGTGCACCTTAAAAAGGAACATTAATTCCTTTTGGACTTGACTTTAAAATTTGAGTTGGTGGGTGGGGAGGGACACTACATAATGAAATACTAAACATACAGAATTAAATACAAAGTAATTGGAGAGATGCTATTAACTAGGGGAATCAGAAAAAGCATCTCATCTGAGGAGGTATGGAATACAAAATATATGGAATTAAATACAAAGTAATTGGAGAGATGCTAATAATTAGTGAATTGGGGAAAAGTCTCTCATCTGAGGAGATAGGGAATACAAAATATATGGAATTAAATACAAAGTAATCGGAGACTTTAATAAAAAAAACCAAAGTAATTGGAGAGATACTAATAACTAGGGGAATCAGGAAAAGTCTCTCATCTGAGGAGGTATTTGTATGGCACCATGAGGAGAGCTCAGGGATTCTGAGCACAAGTCTTTTGCATTAAGTGGAAATTGGTCCTTCAAGGGAAGCTAAGGATTCCAAGAGGTGGGATTGAAAAGGAAGAACATTCTAGGCATGGGACAATAGCCCCCTGTCAATGGCAAAGATAAAAGATGAAATATCACATGTAGAGAAAAGCACACAGACCATGGTTGGATTCTGGAATACAAATCAGTCTGGAAAGGTGGACTAGAGACATTCCATATTAGAATTAGAATTTTAACCCAGGCTCTGAAGCTAATTTTCTGCCACTATTTCACACTGCCTCTTGTGGAAATGTCAGACAGAAGGGGTTGTATTTTATTCTAGAGACAATAGGATTTGATAAAAGCTTCTTGAGCAGGAATGAAGATCTGGAGGAAGATATAGTAGCATTCAAAAATGGCACTATCTTGTTTTAATTCTCTAAACCGATTGTACATCAACCCGATATTCTGAAAGAGAGAAGAGACAATGAAATATGGAGAAACATGGGGCTGAACAGAAAGTGTTATTGCAGTGAAGGCTGTATTTCCTTCTTCCTGAAGGCTGTGGCCACTGACAAGAGACATTTCTGTGGTGTTTGGGAATTTTTTCTCTCTCCTACGTGTGGTTCACCCAACACAAATTATGCTAGATTCCAGGCATGTTTCCTTTCTCCTATCATCCCCCACCATAAGTAATCATGAGAATTATAAATTTCATAGAGCTGGAAGGGACCTGGAAAGTGATCTAGTCTAACACCTTTAATTTACAAATGAGGAAATTGAATCCCAGATGAGTGAAGTCAGAGATGTTGTTAGGCAAAGACTTTTGCAGTGTAAATGGAAAGAATGACAATGATTAAAAAAAAATTCTGTCTCAAATTAAATGTGAAATTACAATGACCAAATTTGGCCCAAAAGAGATTTGAGAATGGTCTTCCTTTTCTTCTTTGCAGAAGTGGGGAAGATGAAAATGGAACATTAAATCACACTTGGCTGATGTGTTGGTTAGTTTTGTCAAGCTTTTTTTATTTTTAATTGGTGTTGTAAGTGATGATTTAAAGGATGGCTCTCTCAGGAGAAGAACAATATATTGAAAAGTTAAAGTGACAAACTCAAAAAAAAGTCAATAAAAAGTTAATTTTTTTTCTGAGACAATTGTGGGTTAAGTGACTTGCCTAGGGTCACATAGCTAAGAAGCATTAAGTGTCTGAAGTCAGATTTGATCTCAGGTCCTCCTGACTTCACAGCTGGTATTCTATTCACTCCACCATCTAACTGCCCTAGAAGTTAAATTTTTAAAAGAATTGTAATTCAAATCTGGTCTCAAGAACTTTACAAGTCAAAGTCACAACCTGAATTTCCTAAAAAAAAATGTAATTAGGAAGTTTTTTGCCTAGGACAAACACCACCTGGGCCATCAGCACAAAACATACCCTCTGTAGAGATGGGAAATGACCCCCCCCTGGAGAGAGGGCACCATAAATTAGACCTACCTAATCACAAATTAAGATGCAGTCAAGATGAGTACTACCTAAAAACTATTTGAAATAATTATTCTTGCTAATGAGTTGCTAAAAGATTACTACGAGTGCTGGCAATACAATTCCACATCCTGAGGTTAAATCAGAATGGATCCCAGGTCTTCTCAGGCTAGATCTGGGGTTCTTTCCATTGCTACTTCTGCCCAAAGACCATTACAGACCCCAGACTTTTTGGTAATGGTTCTTAAAGTTCAGTTATCCAAGGCCCCCATAGTTTGAAACATCCCCCTCTCTGCAGACAACTGGAATGGTGACAAAAGTGCTGGCATTGCATCTTGCCACTGGGCTCTTTGCCTGGTCTTTCCTTTGTAGCCCCGGACCCCAGAGCAGTGTCCAAGGGGCAGCATTACCTGCTTTTGAGTATTCTTGAATAGTGTAATTTAATATAAAATACCCGCCCCCTTCTGAAGTACAGAATCCTGCTACTCTAGCAAAGGTCAAGAGTTCTTCTCTTGCTTGCAAATATCCATCATTCATCTTTAGGAAGACCCAGAGGATGGCAGTAAGCCTAGTAGGAAGAGTTCTACATTTATTTGTTTGTTGTTTTGGTTTTTTGTGGTGAGGCAAGTAGGGTTGAGTGATTTACCTAGGGTCCCACAGCTAAGAAGTGATGTGTTTGAGGTACCATTTGAACTCAGGTCCTCCTGACTCTGGCACCCGTGCTCTAGCCACTGTGCCTTCTAACTGTCTCAAGAGCTCTGCATTTGTATTCAGACAAAATAGATTCAGATTCTGATTCTTCTGTTCTTTACCTGTGTGATTTTAATTCCCTTAATTGTATGTAGTAGGAAATCGTATAGGAGCATTTTCTATGGAGTTGGATATTCCTGGTTTGGCTCTTTTGGAGAAGGACATGCCTTCTGGTCCCTTGGGAAAGGGCATGTTATGACCGTAGTCTTATTAGACTGTAAGCTCCTTGAAGGCAGGGATTGCTTTTGTACTGGGCATATAGTAGGTACTTAACAAATGTTTGATTACTTACTTGATTTTAGGGAGTCTGTCAAAGAAGCTGGTGAATGAGCCCATCAGTCAGTCAACATTTATTAATCACCTACTATGTGAAACATCTCATAAGAAACAAAGAGAGACTCGATCTCTAAGGCCCCTTCTTATTCTATCTCTATTACACTATACCCCCTTATAATAATTATAGTAGCTGGTACTTTGATAGTTCTTTATGGTTTCCAAGATGTTCTTAACAAATTTCCTGGGTTGAGTTTCACAACCCTGTAAGGTAGCATCCTTCCATTTTACAGACAAGGAAACTGAGGCTCCAAGCATTGAAGTGATTTTGCTCCTGGTCATTCACCCAATCAGCACCAGAACTGGGAAGTTAACTAGGGTCTCTCCAAGCCCAGAACTCTTTCCACTCCATTTCCTGGGTCCCCTCTCTCCTCCCTTGCTCCCTCCTAATGAAGATGATCAAACCGTTTTCCTTAAGAGGAAGCTATAGAGTTCTTGACTTTTTTTCCAGCACGCAGAGAGGATGGCTGTAATAATTTTTGAATTGGACTGAGAGGGAAGCAAAGCCTTAGAGCCTCTGCCAAAAGATCTGGTTTTTCTAAAGAACTGAAAAATAGACTTTTCCCCTCTCCCCTCCAATCCCTTGATCTGAGAGATATAGTCACAGAGTAAGAAGATGAGAAAAATGAGGGAGGTCAGACTGTTTTTTTTTGGGGGGGGGTGAGATGAGATAGGATTTAAAAAGAGGATTTTGTTTGAATTTGAAATGTTCTTTTGCAAATATTCAGCAGTAGGTATTTGCCAAAAAAAAATCAAACCCAATTGAAATCCTCTTTCCAGATCCTGTCCCAAGTCACTCCCCTAAAACAGTCTGTACTCACTAGCAATAGAATAAAGGCAGTTAGGGGCCCGGTGGATAGTGTGTTGGTCCTGGAGTCAGGAGAACCTGAGTTCAAACGTAATCTCAGACATTTATTAGCTATATGACTCTGGACAGGTCACTTAACCCTGTTTGCCTCAGTTTCCTCATCTGTAAAATGAGCTGGAGAAGGAAATGGCTAACCACTCTAGTATCTCTGCTCATGACTCATGACTCAACAACAAACCAATAAAACAGTAGATAGGAAACTAAAGGCTGGACTTTCTTCCAGCCTCTTTGAACCTCTGAATTATCAGAAGAATCATCTTATGATAGCAGAATCTCTGACAAATCCTGATTAGTTTTCCAAGTATAATTTTCATTTTTTATTTCTTGCTGATTCTGGATAACTGTGGAAGTTTTCACTCATCTGGGGGTTTCTTTTTTCTCTTTCACTTCTGCAGATGAAATCATGCAGCAGGAAATCCGGCCCCTTGCGGCAGTGGACATCATAGAACAACTTCACAGACAATTTGCCATCCTGTCAGGTAAGATTGGGGCTCAATCACTATGGAAACAGGCCAGGAAATCCCAGACTAGCATTGATGAGCATCTTCCCCACTGTTTCCAATACCCTCAAACCAAGCTCAGGACTGGTATGTGTCATTGTCTACCCAAAGTGGGGAATGGAAGATAGGTTCAAATGAATGGGTTCAATCAGTGGTTTGCCTGAAAATGTTGGGATTTTTTTAGTATTTTATTTTTCCAAATATGTGTAAAGATATTTTTAACATTCATTTTTGTAAAACTTTATGCTCCAAATTTTTCTCCCTTCCCAAAGCAGCAAGTAATTTGATACAGATTAAATATGTGATTTTTAAAAAAACATATTTCCATGTTTGACATGTTGTGTAAGAAAAAACATATCAAAAGGGGAAAAAGCCACAAGAAAGGAAAAAAAAAACAAACCACAAAAAGGTGAAAATACTATATTTTGATCCACATTCAGTCTCCGTAGTTCTCTCTCTAAATGTGGATGGCACTTTCCATCACAAGTCTATTGGAATTGCTTTAAATCATCTCATTGCTGAAAAGATCCACATCCATCAAAATTGATCATCACATAATCTTGCTGTTGCTGTGTTCTCTTGGTTCCGCTTACTTCATTTAGCATCAGTTCATGTAAGTCCAGGCCTTTCTGAAATCATTCTGCTCATCACTTCCTATAAAACAATAATATTCCATTACATTCTTATACTGTAACTTATTCAGCCATAACCCAACTGATGGGCATCCACTCACTTTCCAGTTCTTTGCCTATTACAAAAATGGCTGCTACAGATATTTTTGTTCATGTAGGCTGATTAAATGTTTAACAACCATCTCTCCCAGAAAAAAAGTTGTATATAGGGACACAAATTTAATTTAACTTATATTATTAATACTTTCTTAAGTCTAGACAAGCAATAGAATGGCAAATTAAGTCCTGATTTATTGTGTTTGTCAATTTCCAATGTAAAGATGCTCATGCTAGAAATTTAACAATCAGACTCTAGAGAAAGCTAGCTTCAGCTCACCCCTGGATTCAACTTTTTAGTATTGGGAATGGTTTGGTTTCATCCAAGCACTTCTGTTCTTGACCACCTAGAAAGGATGCAAAAGGAGGAGGAGAAAATGAACAACTACTGAATCAACATGCATTTATTAAGCACTTACTATGTACCAAGGATGCAGAAAAGGGTACAAAAGGAAGAAGAGAAAATGAAAAACCATTCAATCAACAAGCATTTGTTAAGCACTTATGTACCAGGCACTACAGTAAGCTTTGGTGATACTAAGACAAAATTACAATTCCTCCTCTGACAGAGCTCACATTTTATTGGGGGAAACAGTATACAAACAACAAAGATAGTTATAATATAAATGGAGGGTTATCACCCTGATCTGTCACTGATTTTCTGTCTTGACTTTGTATTCTTAATGCCCATCATGATGTCTTAAACAGAATCAGTTTGATACAGTGGAAAGAACCCTGGATGGAATCAAAAGTCCTGTGTTCAAATTCTACCTGAGACAACTACTACATTCATGATCTTGGACAAGTCTCTTAAATGAGCATCTGTTTATTCATCTGTAAAATGAAGGGACATGGCTTTTGAGGTCCCTGCTGTAGACTTATGAACCTGTTACTTTTCCAGGCCTGTTTCTATTCTGAAAAATGAGGAAATCAGACTAGATGATGAAGGACTCTCCCAGTTCAGGAACCATGTTCTTATGTTCCCAATAAATTCTTCAAGAGCCCCATTTTGTTCATAAAAATTTATTAGAAGATATTAAAGCAGGGAGGTTATAATCTAATATACCCCCTTTCATTTCTCAGATCCAAGGAAACAAGAAGTTCTGAGGGAATAGAGAGGTTATAGGCCAGAAGTGACTTCTTTATCTCAAAACCATCTCTACCTCACAAGGGTTGGGTTTTGTGAGTTTTTTAAAGTTATTTATTTATTCTGAACTTAAGAAATAAAACAAGTATTTCCATAACAAAGTGAGATAGAAAAACTGAGTATTGCACCTGAAATTACAGATCCATTATGTACAACTTGTTGTTCCTTTCAAATATACCACAAAGTTATCATATAGTTTTCTTTTCCCTCCTCTACCCCAAAGTTCAAAATAGCTACCATTAGACACAAATCTGTGTGTGTGTGTATCCACACACACACACACACACACACACACACACACACACACACACACAC
>JAJPUD010002732.1:174053-199894 GCA_023553655.1 Myrmecobius fasciatus
ACACACACACACACACACACACACACACACACACACACACACACACATATGGGTTCCAACAGCATCTTCCAACATAGGATCTTTAATTTAGGTATTCTGGTAATTTTTGTAATTTACACTTAAATATAAAATGAGAAAAGAAAAAAAACATTGCCATATATACAGCAAAACACAAGAGAAAATTCAATATAAAATGATAAAATTTCCATTTCAAGAAAACTTATATAACAAATATTCCACGTTGTTTTCAAATCTACTTCTGCTTCCTTGTTGGTTTTCCTTTGTTCATTTTTTCACTTTATTTTTTTCTCTTTTCTTTTCCTCTCCACCTTAAACAAGGTTCAATTAACATATATGTATATAGATATCTATAAATATAGACATATACACACATATACAATCAAACACATACACGTTGATTTACTATGCTTATTTCTTCCTATCATCTGTTTCTCTAAAGGTGAGAAGCATCTTCTTTCATAAGTTTAAATCTTTCCGTGGTTTTCTACATCAATCAATTCATCATTTCAAAAGGCTACAATTAAGGGTGAATATACACACATTAATATGTATATATACATATGCATATTTACATTTATACACTCATATGCATATATGTACAACTGTACTATATATTTTTTCTCCTATCATCTGTTTGTCTGAAGGTGGATAGCATCTTCTTTTATAAGTCCAAGTCTTTCAATGTATTTTTTTCCCTAAATCAACTAGCTCATCATTTCCTACATAACAATATTCTTCTCTGGATTCAAACAGCATTTTAAAAATAGGATTTTTGAGGTTAATTTAGGTATTTATAATAGTCAGAATGACTTGGTTGCTCACAGTTGTCCTTAAAACAATACTCTTACTGTATACAATGTTCTTGATTCTGCTCATTTTGCTTTTCATTAATTCATAGAGGGTTTTTTATGCTTTTTAAAAATCATTAAGCTCATCATTTCTTATAGCAGAGTAATATTCCATTATGAATATGTATCACAATTTGTTTATCCATTTCCCAACTGATGGACAGCCTCACAATTTCTAGTTCTTTGCCAATTCAAAAAGAACTGCTATAAATATTTTAGAACATGTAGGTTCTTTTTTCATTTTTCATCTTGGGAAACAGACCTATAGTGGTATTTTTGGGTCAAAGGGTATAGGCACTTTAATAACTCTTTAGGCATAATTCCAAATCTCCTTCCAAAATGGTTGGATCACTTCACAGTTCCAATAATGAATTGGTGTCCCAGTTTTTCCATATCCCCTCCAATATTTGTGACTTTCTCCTTCAATCATTTTGGCCAATATGATAAATATAAAATGAGATCTCAATTTTTTAAATTTGCACTTCTAATCAATAATTATTTAGAATATTTTTCATACGACTATAAATTGCTTTGATTTCTTCATTGGAAAGCTGCCTGTTCATATCCTTTGACAATTAATTGGGAAACAAGTTACATTCTTATAGATTTGACAGAGTTCTTTATATATTTGAGACATGAGATTTTTATTTGAGGAACTGTTTAGACATTCTCCCTGAACTTTTTTGCTTTCCTTCTGATTATATTTGTTTTATTTGTACAAAACTTTTTTAATTTAACATAATCAAAGTTACCTATCTTATACCTCACAACATTCTCTATTTCTTGATTGTTAATAAAATTTTCACCTATCTATAAGTCTAATAGGTAATATGTTCCATATTCTTCAAATTTTGTTGTAATATCTCCCTTTATATTTAGGTAATATATCTATTTTGACATTATCATGGCAAATGGCATAAGATAGTAGTCTATGCCTAATTTCTGACAAACTACTTTCCAACTCTCAACTTTTTTTTTAATCAAATAATGAATTTTTATTCCTAAGACTTGTCTTTCCACTTGTCAAACACTAGATTACTATATTTGTTTGCTTCTGTAGATTGTATGTCTTCTCTGTTCACTGATTTACCTTTATGTTTCTTAGTCAGTATCAGATAATTTTGATAATTACTGCCTTATAATATAGTTTAAGATCTGGTACTACTGAACTTCTTCCTTTACAGTTTTTTTCCCATTAGTTCCTTTGATATTCTTGACCTTTTGCTCTTTCAAATGAATTTTGTTATTATTTTTTTCTAGTTCAGTAAAATAATTTTATTGGGATGGCTTTTAATATTAGATTAATTTTGGTAAAATTATAATTTTTATTAAATTGACCCTACCTACCTATGAACAATTAATATTTCTCCATTTATTTAAATCTGATTTATTTCATAAGTGTTGGTTTTGAGAATTATTTTAAACTACTTTGTGAGGTGAGATATTTTATAATTGAAGAAATTGAGATCCAAACTGGCTAGCCAAGAATCAGATTAGCTAGTATTAGAGGCAGGATCTGAAGTGGGAGGGCTCCTAACTCCAAGTTCCATATGCTTTTCACTTTAGTACACTGCCTCACAGAGACATCAAAGTGTGTAATTTAAATGTTAGCATCATGTTTCACACACACACACACACACACACACACACACACACACATCACAGTAGAGCATGGAGGAAGCAGGAAGAGGATGGGGCTGTCAGCCAACAACTGGAGAATACCATGTGCTTAATTAACTTCTGACACTACAACACAATCAGAAGCACAAGTCTTGTTTTATCAGAGAAAGTAGAATTATCTAAACTTTCTCCTGATAAAATGAAATTTAAAAACCAACAATAAGTCAAAGAGGTTTGGTTAAGGGGTCAGAGATAACCTTTTCATTTTCTTTCTTTGTTTCTTTTTTAGATTTTATTAGTGTCTTCTGGATTTTTTAACATAATTTTATGTTTTTCAGTATATACTACACTCTTCTTCCTATGTTGAAATCTATTATTTAAAAAAATAACAGTTGAGTAAAACAAACTGATATTAGTTCCATAGCTGCCAGTATATTTCATATCTATAGTTCCCTCACCTTCCTATCAAGAGAGGAAATGTGTTTCATCATCTGTTTTCCCAGGATCAAAACTGGTCTGGGCAATGAATCAGATAGATTTCAACTCTTTTCGTGTCCTTTTAATTCACACAATTGTGATTATTATTTATAGTATTTTCTTGGTTCTGCTTTTCATTCGTCATCAGTTCATACAAATCTTCCCAGATTTCCCTGGATTCCTCATATTTGTCTTCCTAATATTCCATTTCCTTCATAAGCTATAGGTTACTCACCATTCCCCAATCCATATGCATGTAGTTTAAGTATTTTGCTGCCTTCAAAAAAAAGCAGCCCTCAAAGGTGCTATTATGAATATAACAGTCCTATACTGACCCAGATTGGTATCTTCTCTGTAGGTGAGGGTCTTAAGAGAATTACAGGGGACAATGTGATTTGTTTTCCAACCATTATGGGTCAGGAGCAGGACTTGAACCTGGTCGTAGGATCATAGATAGTAGGCTGGGAGCCCATTAAGTTCAATATTTCCTTTTTTTTTTTTAACAAAAGAAGAAATTATAACCCTTTCCCATTTTCTCTGCAGTGTTTGCAGGGCTTAAGGGTGGTCTTATTTTATAATCAGGGGAATAATGGCCTGGGGAGTTTGACCTATGGAGGGAACCTGATTCAGGTGAGGAAGTTAATGATCCCTTAGCAGAAGATGGTCTCACAGCTCCCTAAGAGAAACCTCTGTGAGCCTGGGAAAGCCTTTGAAAGCAGAGGAATTAGCAAACTGCGCAGCAGAAGGTGGAAGATTTTTTTAAACCAGGCAAAGCTAGACAATGAGGTCATGGCTCCCTTCTTTGCCATGTGTGGCTTTGGCGTCTGCCAAGCAGAGAACAAGAAAGCTGGATGAAGCTCAGGGTACTTACTGGTGGTGAGAGAACATTGGATTTGAAGTCAGAAGATGTGGATTTACTTCTGATGCTTGTTATTATGGTTTAGCTGGCCTCTGGGGCCCATTCTGGCTCTGTATCAAGGTTTGTAGGATTTCTAAGTCAGACAAAGCCACCTGGCTGGGAATGGCAGGAGGCAGTGGTTCCTGGTGGGAACCCAAGCTGCTAGAGAGCCAAGGGGATTCTCAGGTGCATGGATTGACCTTGACTTTCATCTTCATGACCAGACAGCCCTGATGATGTCTGTGTTCATTGCCTACCTCCCATTGGAGGTGATGTATGGTCCTATGACATATGATACAGTTAAGTATCAGTCATGAGTTGATTACAGAACCATAGATTTGGAGCTAAAAATGATATTGGAGTTATTCTGGCCCTGCCCTCTAATTTTATAGATGAAAATACTGAGGTCCAATCAGATTAAATAATACACCTGTGGTCACACAGTTTGGAAGGGTCGAATTGAAGTCTTCCAAATTCCCAGTCCATCACGGGACCTTCTACAGGCTGCACTGGTATCCATAAATCACTGGAAATGTAGAGGCAGATCTCTGCTCTGTTGGGTAGATGCTCTACGGAGGAATATGGGTAAAAATCGTACAAGTCGTGGGATTCAATCTGGACTAGGAGGGCAGTATTTGAAGAGCTTATACTCAAGTACTTGGCTTAAGTCATAGGAACTTTTTAAATCATGGAATTGGATGGCAATTACCAAGTAACTGAATTCAAATGATTTCAGCTCTTTATTAAACTCTCCCCTAGAATCTCAAGTTGGAAAGATACTAGTCCAATCTGTATCTGAATAAAAAACCTATCTGTATTGTCAGCTAGTGATCATTCAGCCTCTGCTTGAAGTCATCCAGGGAGGGGGATTTCATCTCCTAAGGAAGCTTAATGTATCTCTCTGAAACTTTCCTTATATCCCCACCGTCATCCCTATCACTTTTAGTTCTGTTTTCTGGCATCACACAGAACAACTCTACTCCATCTTCCCTGTGTTGTCAATAGACAGCTATTGAAACCCCCCCCAAGACTTTCTCTTCTCTAACTTAAACAGTTCCACTTTCATCACTCAGTCCTCATAGGGTATAATCTTAAGGTCCTCTACCATAATAGTTACCTTTCTCTGGAGACTAGTTTTTCACTATCCTTCCTAAAATATGGCCCCCAGGACTGAACTCAATACTCTAGATGTGTTTTGACCAGGACAGGTACTCTCTAAATGCAGCCTGAGAACATTCACTCTTTTGGTCATCTTGTCAATGATAACAAAAGTGTAGACAACTGTCTTGTTTCTGTATTTATATCTCCATGTGTTTGACATAACACCAGGTAGATAGTAGTCACTTAAATGTTTGTGTTAATTGATACCTAGCAGTCTACTAAAACATTTTTCCCCCCAAAGGAATTATTTTCTATCCATGCTTTCTCCATCTTTTACTTGTGCCATTGACTTTTTTTTTAACCCAAGTGTAAGATTTTACATTTATCCCTATTAAATTCATTCATTAATTTGGCAAATATTTGTTACTTTTTCATGAATTTATTTAATATTTCTGAGTTAAAATTCATTCATAGTCCTACTACCTTGTCGCTGGCTAGCCATTTGCCATATCTATTTCTCAAAAGGAATTCAGAATATCTTGAGGGTATTAATTCCAACATTCTTCTATGAACTATTATAAATGATTTATTCCTTATATATGAAGAGCAATTGAAACATAATAAGCTGACACATTGCAGTTCCTGATAAGGAGGTAGAAGGATTGATAATATATTAGCCAAAATACTCACCTCATTTGTTGGGGTTCTTTTGATTCAAGGTATGTGTTTACAGTTAAAAGAATATTGAGATTTACAATCATTTGTTCTAAGGTCATGACAAGAATTTGATCTGAATACTCAAATTGGTGGGACATTTGAGTCCTTTGGGAACCTGGGAAATGGGATGAGCTCAGATTTTTGTAAGGGGACCCAAAGAAATAAAATAAAGCATAGGATTGATTAGATAAGGTATTTCTACTTGGAGTCAGGAAGGGCTGGCTTCAAATCACTTCTGATACTACTTCTGTGACCATGGACAAGCTTTGGCTAATGGAGAGGGAGCCTTTTAGTCAGGAAGAACTGTGTTTAAGACTTGCCTATGACACAAACCTACTGTATGGTTTTGGTCAAGACATTTAATCTCTTAGTGCCCTCAGGTGACTTTCTAAGACTCATAGTTGGAGAACAAACTAAATCAGCCATGGTGGTGAAAGTTTCCTTACTGGGAGTTTTCTATAACAATAAATTCAGAAGCCTGGACTCCTAATAAAAATTATTTATAATAATTTATAATTTATGATAATCCAAAGAGTTATTGATTATTAGATTTTAGAATTTTAAAAAATTGTAGAATTATAAAAAATCATAGAAATTATAAGATTATACAAAATATAGAATTATATAAAGTTAAAAATCATAATTTCATGTATTAGAATGAGTATTGAACTTGGAATTAGGAGGAGTTGTGTTTGAATTCCTACTCCAGCAGTTAAGACCTCAAATCTCTTTCAACCTCATTTTCCTTATCTATAGTATAGGCATAATATTACTCAAATTATCTTTCCATATGTTTGTTGTGTAGATCAAATGATTTCATTTATGGAAACACTTTGTAAGTCTAAGCACTAAAAATAGGTCAGTTATCATTATTGGAATTATTGATTACTACTACTACTACCACTCTGCCCAACTCTGACATGTGACTACTTCTTGAAAATGTGGGAAAGGAAGTGGTTTCATTGGTAGAATATAAGCCTCTTGAGGGTAGGTACTGCTTTTTGGTTTTATTTTTGTATGTATTCTACCCTTCCCCTCTTACATATACTCCAGTTCCTATTACAATGCATTATAAATAGTCGATGCTTAATAAATATTTCTGGAATTATTGAATTAAATCTTTTTTGAGATGCCTATTGGAGCCAAGCTAGGACTTACTCAGTATTACCCTTATAAATAGTTATTCCTGTAGTATCTTGTCATTTTCAGATAATTTTTATGTTTTTAAATTATTACTCAACTACTCATAAGAACAAAAGCATGGGCAGGAAAAAAAATCACTGCCATTTTGTAGTTATTCACAGGACCTTCAATTTAGAGCTAGATCGATATCTAGTCCAATGCTGCCATTTTATAGATGAGGAACCCAAGATCCAGAGAGGTGTCCAAGCCATACAGGTAATAAGTGTTAAAGGCAGATTTGTACCCAGGTTCTCTGGCTCCAGAGACAGTGAATTTCCCCCCACAGAGTTTGCCAAGTGCTTTACATACCATCTGTTCTTCAAAACAACCCCATTTTATAGATGAGGAAACTAAGACTGGGAGAGGTAAGGGACTCTTTGAGGATTACAGAGCTAATTAATGAGCTCTTGGCATTCTGCCCAGCCCATCCTGCTTATGCCAGTGAACAGGACTATCTGGGTGGCCGACTCAGAGAGAAGAGCACCACCTGCTGTTGGCCTGAGACTATGCAGTCTTATGGAAGCTGATTCTATCCAATGCAACAAGTTTGTTAAGAATTTACTTTGTGTAAGACCAAAAAGCTGATATAGACTCTAAGGGACACAGTGATGTAAGACACATAAATCAGAGGCATGGTCCCTGCCCTTTCAAAGCTTACTGTCTCATAAGACTCAAGTAACACCATGAATAAGGGTATTTCTTGGCTTAAAGGTCAATTCCACCAACCAGCACCTATTAAGATCCACACCCTGGCAAAAGTCACTTAAGTATTCATTGCCTCAGTTTCCTCATCTGAGAAAATGAGGGAATTTGTCTAGATGGTTCCTGAGATCCTTAGTGTTCCTGGAACTTCAGGGAATTGAAGAATCTCAGAATTGGAAGGGAACTCCTAAATGACCTCATCCAATTTTTTCCAGCTAGTAATCCTCTGCAACATCCCCAATAAGTGATCATCCAATGTCTGCTTGAAGATTTATACTGAGGAAAAACATGTTACCTCTCCCCTCCCAGGCAGTTCCCTCCACCATGACATAATCCTAATTGTTTCTCCCTGCATTTAATCCAAGCCCTGCCTTTTTGTGATCTCCACCCAGCTGTGGCATGCAAATAACTTGCATTTACCAAGTTTCTGGCCAAAGCAGTTTCTCACTTCATCAGTTCACAAATTTGCTCATTTAGTTTTTTTGTTATTAAATGTTAACTCAACGGCATGATTGCATTTAGAGTCTGATAGATCTGGGTAAAAGTCCTTTCTCAAATCTGGGTTCAAGTCTGGCAAATGACATCTGCTGGCTATGGGACTCTAGGCACTCAATGTCTCAGTATCCCTTCTTCTTGACTTCCATACCCCATCAACTCCTGAAGACTCTAAGCTGCAGAACAGGTGCCAATCTATACTAATAGAGAGAATTTCCTCACTGGGAGTTCCTAGCATTAATGAAATATCAGGTTGTTCTTTTCTTTCCCCCAAAATAGAACCTTTTAGGTGGTTGAAATGACTTGTGCTAGAAAAGTGAGTTGATAGGAAAGTAGCAGGTATGTTCAGGGAAGAGCAAACAGACTACTTTGGCTGGAGTGGAAAGTTAGAAAAAAATGATCAGTGTAAGATAAAACCAGAATGGCTGACAGGACAAGATTGTAAAAGGCTTGAATGCCAGTACAAGGCAGAGTGAGAAAGAAACTAGAAACAGAAAGATCAGGTAGGAAGTAATTAAAGTAATCCAGGTATGAAATCATGGAGTTAAGATCTGGAAAGAGCCATACAGATCATCAAGCCACAGAGTTAGATTCAGAAGGGATCTTGGAGGCCCATCTAGATCAACTCCTGATTTTACAGATGAGCAAACTGAGGCCCAGAAAAGTTAAGTGATTGCCAGTGAGCATTGCTATGCTTAGACATAATTTTGGACATTCTTAATAATAATAGTAGCTGGCATTTATAGCCAATTAATCTGAACTTCACAAACAAACAAACAAACAAACAAAAAAAAAACAACAACTCCACAATCCTATGAGGGAGAAATTATGGATATTACTACCTATGAGGAAACTGAAGTTCAGAGTAATTACCTGATTTGTCTATGGTCACAGAAGTAAATCTATACCCAGGTCTTCCTGACTCCAAGTCTAGTGCCCTATCCATTATACCATGCTGCTTCATAAGTGATAAAGTTCAGTAAAATATCTTTTTATTTCTGCCAGCTTTAAAGTTTGAGCCATCACTCTACATATAAGAAGATTTGTGATTTGGGTTAGAATGCCTACTTTGGATGGGGGACCACCTAGCTGTTCAGGCACTTGGTACTATTTTGTCCTACCCTGGAAACAAAGCACGGGTTATGTCTGATTATAGATCTGTTTGATGTGGGAGAGGAAACACCAGAATCCCAAGGGGACAGTCAGTTCTGAAGGAAAGGTTCTTCTGAACTCTGTAAGATGATCGCCGTTCTAGCTGTAGAGTTTTATATTTCCGATGATGTTAGCTGGGTCTCTTTGCTCTCCATGGTGAGGTGAGGCTGGAACATGATATCTGAACATGGTGCCAGTCTCCTCAGTTCTGTAAACAAGGAAGATTCATTAGCACATCTATCAATTGAGATTTTTATCACACTTTTACTGATAACTTGAATCATGTGTTTGCTAGAATGAAGCTTTGCTGCCTTTGGAATCATTGGTGCCAGTCAGGCTATGGTCATATGTTTGAATGTCCCCATGGATGTTTGGAGACCTAGACTCAAGTAGCATTTTTAAATGCTGATATTAAGGCTAAGAAAGACATTGGGTCTCACTTAAAGAAGTCATTCTTCCTCAAAGAACCATAAATGGAACTTATATTAATGAATTTGCTAATTGTTTTTTTTCCTTTCTGTACACATTAACCCCTACTCTTTGGTGTCAACTCATGATTATAGAGCGGCTCATCATCCAAGCACCTTTTATCTCTTTTACCGCTTGCTCCTGGTTTTTGATAGCTTGCTATTTTTAGGAATTCATCAGAAAACAAACACATGGATAAGAGAAATTAAAATTATAACAACTCATTTTTTGTCCATTATTAGGAGTCTGGAGGGGAAATGATTTTACTAGGAGAAGAAATTGGAGACTCTTAATTTAAATGATTATTAGATAAATTTGTAGATCTGCACCATTCCTTGATTTTCATTATTAAAGGAAGCTGAGAGCAGGCAGCATCTCCTTTATTGAAAAGTTTATTTATTATACTAGAATCAAATGCAGATGGTTTAATTTCTGGTATTGCTATCATGCTTAGGAGATTCATGGCAGTTCTTATAGATTCTCTACTTCTTTGCCAGGTAGTTAGACCCCAAAGAGCAGCATTTTTGCAAACTCTTGCTTCATTTGTTTATGGTTTCTTTCTACATAATGATTCTTCAGTAATAATCATAGCTAGCATTTATATAGTGCTCTAAGATTTGTGAAGTGTCTCAGGTTCTTTATAAAATCAAGGGAATGGACTACTTGGTTTCTGAGAGCTAGGTCTAAAACAAGCTCCTCAACCTTCATGGCTTTCAGTTTCTTCCTCTGTAAGATGAGAACATTGGACCATATGATTTTTGAAGTTCCCTTTAGCTCTACATCTGTGATCTGAGTTCCTGTGTTCCAGATTTAACCATATCTTAACCAAAGAAGTTTGGTTGAGAATCCTTTCCAATTTCTCATGTATTACCATTTTTTTCTCACAAGATGGCAGTAAATACTTTATTGTCTTCCATGGCAGTTCATGATCTTGGTGGTAGTTCCACCTTTGGAATAAATGATCAACCTGAGACACGTTTAACCAGAAGAACAACCAAGTAAATAGTCAGTATTCTGGGTAAATCCAAAAATCCAAACATCTCAACCTTTTCCTCATCAGATATGAAGTTGAATTTGCATAATCACTTGTAAAACCAAAAGTCTAATTATATCCCAAACTATGTGCTTTATGGGGTTTTAGTTAAACTAAAGATTAACCAGTTCTGTAGGTTAATGATAAAAGCAGAGAATCACATGAGCTTTCCCTTACTGAAGGTCTTTAAATGGAGGCTGGATGACCATTGATTGGAGGTAAGGTTGAGGGCAGTATTGGCCATGAAAAGGTTGGTCTAAATGACCTCTGAGAGAGTATCCAACTCTGACATTTCTTGGTAATTTCCAATATATAAGATTACAGTTCTAACGTTAAAAAGAAAAAAAAAAAAACAGAACACTTTTCCAGGGCAACTAGGTGACAATAAATAGAGCACTGGCCCTGGAATCAGGAGAATCTGAATTCAAATGTGATCGCAGACACTTGACACACACTAGCTATGTGACCTTAAACCCAATGCTTTCCCTCCCCAAAAAGACCCTTACAGAATGTGGGGATGGTGGAGGAGGAGAGTGGAGGAGAAAGGAGCAATTGTTTTATTAAGCACCCTGCTATGTGCCAGATACTATGCTAAGCACTTTACAAATATCTTGATAATGAGGAGCAGAGGAGAAAGTAACTTCTGAGGTCATGGATTCTCAAATTTTAAAATTCTAGTGTTAAAAAAGATCTGAGTCCATCTTTTCTTCCATATTTCAATGAAAATCTCCACTACCACATGTCTGAAAAGAGTTCATCTACTCTTTGATTAAAGATGTCCAATGAGAGGCTACCATTTAATTTCCCAAGCATTCTATTCCACCCTGGAACAATTCTCATTGTCAAGAAGTTTTTACTAATTGAATCTAGCACAGGGTACAATATAGGCATTTAATACACATTTGTTGACTGACTTATTAACATCAAACCTAAACTGGCCTTCCAACTTCTAGTTTTGCCTTCTGAGGCCAAGAGGAACAAATGAAATCTCTCTTTCCAAAGATGGCCTTTCAAATACTGAAATGCAGCTAATATGTCTGCCCTGCCCTCCAATCTCAGTCTTTTCTTCTCCTTCCACTCAAACTCATGTCAGTAACTTTATCATCCCGGTTGAGCTCTCCAGCTTATCAATGTGCTTTCTAAATTGTGGCAACATGTAATTGGCCAGAAGAACCTAGAATATGGCAACTCCAGATGAGGTCTAAGTAGGGCACAGAATATCATCTCCTTCCTCCTGGAAGCTGTGTTTCTCTTGTGGCCACCTAAAATTGAATGACGTCTCTTGAGTGCCATATTGCATCTTGTCCCATCCATCATTTGACAGAGGAGAAGCCAGATCCAGAGTATCCAAATGACTTCTGCACGACATCCAATAAATCAATGGCAGGAAATGAAAGTCTAAAATTTAGTTTCATATTTTTATACTGTGGTGCCTCCCATGAACACAAACTGGTTAGAATCCTGTTCTAACATGTCTAAATTCATCCTTCTTAGTGGAGACTGTAGACCTCATTCCAGCTGTGAAGAATCAAAGATAGAAACTAACAAATATCCTCATCTAGTCTCCTTTGAAGATGCAAGAGAGATGGTTATGCAAGCCTGGACAAGAAGATAATTTTCTTTTGTATGACTAATGATGTTATATCTTAAAGGCAACCCTAAATATTTTGCCGGTGTTCAAAAAATAGCTTCTAAATTGCTTTACATAAATTATCTCATTTGAATCTCCCAACAACCCTGGGAGATGGGTACTATTAATATTGTGAATTCCCAAACAGTAGAATGGACTGTGGTGAAGAAGGATGAAGAAAAAGGATAGGATTGCAACCATCTAGCTTGAAAGAGGATGAATAACTCTTCTGTAATAATAGTAATAAATAATATTTACTCTTTTACCATTAGATTTTAAGTTCTTTGAGGACAGGAACCATCTTTTGCCTTTCTTCATATTCCCAGTGCATAACACAGTGCCTGATACATAGCAGAATCAATAATCAATATTGATTGATTAATTGACTTATTATTTCTTTGGTGTAGGAGACTTCTGATGAGAGAATTCTAGTTTTTATGGCTGCATATTGATACCAGATCTGAAATTTACAGTAGACAGTTGCTGAAGAAGTTAAGTAGAGTCACCCAGATAGTCTCAGAAGTGGGATCTGATGATTCAGGCCAATTGCAATAGACTTATGATAGAGAGGGCCATCTGCATCCAGAGAAAGAATTATGGAGACCAAATATGGATCACAACATAGTATTTTCACCATTTTTGTTGCTCTTTGCTTGCTTTTTTTCTCTCATTTTTTCCCTGTTTGATCTGATTTTTCTTGTGCAGTATGATAAATGTGGAACTATGTATAGAAGAATTGCACATGTTTAATCTATATTGGATTATTTGGTGTCTAGGGAATGGGGTGGGGGAAGGGAGAAAGAAAAATTTGGAACACAAGATTTTGCGATGGAGACCAAATGTGGATCACAACATAGTATTTTCACTATTTTTATTGATCTTTGTTTCCTTTTTTTTCTCTCTTTCTCATTTTTTCCCTTTTTGATCTGATTTTCTTATGCAGCATGATAAATGTGGACATATGTATAGAAGAATTGCATATGTTTAACCTATATTGGATTATTTGGTGTCTAGGAAATGGGGTGGGGGAAGGGAGAAAGAAAAATTTGGAACATAAGGTTTTACAAGGGTGAATGTTGAAAACTATCTTTACATGTATTTTGAAAATAAAGCTATTATTAAGAAAAAAAAGAAGTGGAACTAAACTCAAGTATTCCTTACCCTGTGGGGACTCTCTTTCTATTTCTTACTATTTCTCAACCAATATAACTACCACTACATTGATGATAATAGTAATAGCAATAATAATAATAATAATGATAATAATAATAAGTAATGTTTATATAGAGTTTTAAAGTTTGCAAAGCACTTTTAAAAGACATTTAACACATTTTAGGGAATTACTTACTCAATTCTCACCACTACCATCACCACTGGCTACCCAGAAATGTGGTTTTGGGGTTCTAGGGAGTAACCCTATGGTTATCTTTTTAAACACTAGCTTGTGAATCCCCACAGGCATGCTTCCCCTTAATCATTCAAGAGAATGAGTCCTTTGGCAAAGGCATTTATTCAAATGTTACAAAACATTTCACCAAAATATCTGGGTTATACTCAACCAGGAATATATTCAGAGTCCCCCTGGGTAGAAGAATGAACATTACTTACTGTACAATGGTAGTGAGGCCCATGTGCAAGGATCACAGTCTCAATTCCTGAATTGCAGATCCCTCCATGACTTTTCTTCCCCACAGAGGAGTCTGGGAGTCATTCTGCCATTCATCTGGGGAGGTCTAATCCAGTTCTGAATTGGACCACACTCTTTACTTGATTGGCTTATATAGATAAATCCTTAGATATAAGGCTTGAATGCAGTTCATCCTTTTTTAGGTACGTTCATTGTCTTGCTGATCATTTCATAAGCAAATAAGACATTCAAGCCTCCCACCCTTCTCAATGTAGGCAATATTTATTTTGCATCTAAAGGTTTTCCCATTTACCTTCAATGTCTCTATCATTTAGCTTCTGTAGACCTTCAATACTCTGGTACACATTACCTCAGAGCTGGACTAATGCAGTAACCTTATGTCTGGCACCCTTGCTTCAAATCCCTCCTCATTCTATTTCATCTTTCACTCTGCTGCCAAAGTAATCTTGTCAAAGATTATTCAGGTCTGACCATGTCACTTCTCTACTCTATAAACCCCAGCTGCTCCCAATTACCTCTAGGATCAAGTAGAAAATTATTTTTTTGGCTATTAAAGCCCTTTCTGATGCTGGCCCTTCCCTGCCTTTCTAGCCTTCTTATACTATGGGACCTTCCATATATTCTGTGCCCCAGAGACACTGACCTCCTTATTGCCCCTCATATGTGAGATTTTATTTTCTGATTTCACACCTTTTCACTTGTCACAATTTATCTCCAGCTTCTAGCTTCCCTGGCTTCTTTCCAGACTTTAGTCAAATTCTGCCTTCCACCTTTTCCAGTTCCCCTCACTGCTAGTGCCTTCCCCCTGAGGTTATCTCTAATTTATCCTGATATGTCTTATGTCTACATAGGTGTTTGCATGTGGTCTCTTCCATGAGAATGTGAGGTTCTTGAGGACAAGGAGAGTGTTTTTGCCTTTTTTGTATCCCCAGTGATCAGCACAGCCCTTAACACATAGCAAATGTTTAGAAAATACTTGCTGCCTGCCTTAACTACATGTTATTTCTATGGAAAACATGAAAATCCCTATAAAATTATGAATATACTTCCTCTCTTGTTACAGGAGGCCGAGGAAAAGATGGCGCCCCAATCATAACCTTCCCTGAGTTTGCAGGCTTCAGCGAGATCCCTGATGAAGATTTCCTGAATGTTGTGACCTACTTGACCAGCATCCCCAGGTAAGCAGGATGCTCTGTCTGATCCTTTCCTAGACTCTTTCTTCCTGTGTCTGTTTCTCTGTTTTCTCGCTCTATTTTCTCTGGCTGTCTATAAAGGTAAAGAGGAAATTTTCTTCCCCATCAGTACATTTCTCATGAATGGGCTGATTACTTCAGTGAAGAAGATAAAATCAGACCTTAGGACTTGAGAGAGAATAGAATCTAAAAACAATAATTTTGACAAGTGTTTATGCCTAAAATTACATATTTAGATCTAAAAGGAATCCCAAAGGACATATAGTAATAGATTAAAGCTACAAGGAAACTTAGAAGTCATTATATCCAACCTCCTTATTTTACAAGCAAGGAAACTGAGTCACAGAGAAATTAAGTGAATTAATTAGGACCACACAACTATTAGACCTCTGAGGTGAAATTTTATATAGGTCCTCTTGACTCCAGGTCCATTATCCTATCCAATACATCATATATCTTCCCATTCTAAAGGCAGCATAATATAGTGTATAGAAAACTTTGTTTTGAAGCCAGGAGAGACTTGGATTCCAGTTCTGGGTTTGACATTTGAAAGCTTTATGACACTGAAAAAATCACTTAATGTTTCTGAAGCTGTTTCCACATCTATAAAAAGGGGATAACAATATTGCCACTATCTCTGCCCTAGGTTTATTTGGGATAGGGAAGAATGAACCTTGCAGAGCTTAAAACATTATAAAAATGTAGAAAAACACAGTTCATCTGGGTGCCTGCCCTAAGACTAAGGTGTCCTTTGGCAAAAAGGTAATTTCTTTTTTACAGATACTGTAAATGTTTTATGAAAAACAATATTGAACACCCATCCATGCAAGCAGCTATATTTGCTTGATAACTATTTGTATTCAAATTCATTATTTTGAATGTGTAAAATGCCTTTACATTTTCTCACTCCTTCCAGATCCCTCTTCATTTTTCCTCATGTGACTAGAGTTACTGTAGATTACCTAGAAGCATGGGTCTGCTTTTTCTCTTTTTGTTATTTCATAAAGGTCTTCCAAGGTTTCAGTTCCATTAATGTCTCATGATTAATTTCATCATTTCCTAATTGTGAAACATTTAGATGGTTCTTAGAGGTTTGTGGGTTTTTTTATATTTTTATATTTAAAAATACCTGACTCTTATTTTGGTAGTTGTTATTGTTTTTGATAACATTATAGAAGTCCATTCTAAACAATAGAATTATTGGTTCAAAAGGTTGTGCTTATTTATTGTGTACTATTGGCTTGCTCTCCAAAAAGATTCTACAATTTTGCAGTTCTACCACTAATTAATGACTGGAACTTTGCCCCTCCAAAATCCCACCAGAATTGAGATTCTTTGTTTTTTATTATTTTCACTAAGTTGATATGTGTGAGATAGTACCTCAAAGATGCTTTTATTTACGTGCTGTATCTCCTAGTAAAATATAAGCTCTTTGAGGGAAGAGGTGTTTTTGGTTTTTGGTTTTGTATTTTCAATGCCTAGTTTGTTTGTTTTGTTTTTGGACTGCACTGAATTTTACCATTTTTTTTTTCAATGAGCAAACTCCCTCTGCCAATGTTGATCAGCAAATATTGTGCAACTTCTTGTTTAGAAGAAGTTACCTATAGACTTTCTGATTTGAAGAGAAACCAGTATTTGCCAGATGTGGGACCTGAACTCAGGTTTCCTTTGCTCATCATTCATTGTACATGCTACCTCTTCCTTCTATATGGTAGTCCCTTAATAAATGCTTGTTAAGTTGAATTGAATTGAATGGACTGAGGCTCTGTTTGTTAAATTGGGGCTTACATATATTAATATCTATATATTGGAAAGTACATATTTATATGTAAATATGAAAAGGGAAAGGGAAAGAGAAAGAAAAAGAGAAAGAGAGAGAAGAAGAAAAAGAAGAAAGAGAAGAGAAGAGAGAGAGAAAGAGAGAGAGAAAGAGAGAGAGAAAGAGAGAGAGAGAAATGCTTTCTTGCTTAGTTGGCAAGTATGTTTATTTTGGAAGGATTTTGTCTTTGAAGAAAGAGCAGTTGATAATTCTATTTGTTCTGATCTTCTCTTTCCTCCATCATTCTCTTTTATTTCCTATCTACGCTTCATCCTGGGGAATTGGCAAGAGAAGTGGGGGATGAAGGAGGGGACTCGAGATTTGGAAATTGGAGTGATTTGTTTCAATTGTGTCTAGATCAGAGTAAATGCCTCGGCTAGTTTGTGAGTTCATGGATTCGTGGCACTCCAAAAGATTGGCTCATATGTCTCCATGGTGTCTGGTAAGATACTGCAGCACTTGATATATCAGATGTTCTGAAGTCAGTGGGAGCAGGACTCTGGACCCCAGAGGAACCATTCTACTCAGTCTTTCACTCAACAACACTTATTAAATGCCTGCTCTGTGCCATACACCATTCTGGATCCTATGGGGAAGATGTTCCTTCAGTACAAGGAGGGTATTTCGCTGCTGGCCAGCCTTTCTCCACTGGCCTAGATCCCAGTGGAAGATCATAAACTTAGGGCTAGAAGAAAGGGACCTTAGAGGCAATGTAGTCCAACCTCTTTGCTTTATATATAGAGAAACTGAGAACTAGAGAAGTTTTAAAAAGCTAATGTGATCCTGCTCTACATTGAGAAGGCTAGAGCTCTCAGGGATAGGGAGGAGACTTTGGGCTCCTTTGACCTTTCTTGGAGTATTGGGTTCAGTTCTAGACATCAATTTTTTTTCCACTGGCAAAGATCATAAATCATAGAATCATAGCTTGTGGAAGAAAATGAGATTCAGAGACATTGATTCTTAATAGATGTGAACACTTCCTAGCTGTGTGACCCTGGGCAAGTCACTTAACCCCAATTGCCTCAGGGGAAAAAAGATTCTTAATAGATGCTTATTGAGGAAACTGAGACCCAGAAACACAGTAGGTGCTTAATAAATGCAGAAGGCCCTTGTGTTCATGCCATATGAGGATTGCTTGAATGGGTCAGACATGTTTAATTTGGATCAGGGGAACATGAGAGCCTCCTTTAAGAACCTGAAGGTAACTATCATGTGGAAGAGGGATAACCATTATTTTCTTTAGTTCCGGAGAGGAGAACTTGGAGCAATAAGAAGAGTTGCAAGGAGAACAATTTAAGCTCAGTGTCAGGAAGGACTTCTTAAGGTTAGAGCATCTAAGTAGCAAATGGGATGGACCAATAGACCTAGAGTCAAGAAGAGCTGAGTTCAAATGTTGCCTCAGGCTCTTACCAGCTTCGTGGCACTGGGCAAGCCACTTAACCTCTGTTTCCTCATCTGTAAAATGAGCTGGAGAAGAAAATGGCAAAGTACTCCAGTATCTCTGCCAAGAAAACCCAAGGAAGGTCACAAAGAGTCAAACATGACTGAAATGACTGAACAACAATAACAATCAGGGATATAAAAACTCAGAAGAAAAACGGTGTCTTTAAGTAGGGAGATATTATGGGATATTGGAGAAAGGGGAGATTTTTATTTGTTCATTTAAAAAAATATGTAGTACACACTGAATCATGTGCTGCATTTGGTAGGAAGATCTGGGAGTGGATGTTATGTGAAAATAAGGATATGAGCAAAGGCAGAAAGGTGGGAGAGTAAAATAGATCAAATTTCAGAGTAAAAACATATCCCAGTGGTAATATGTGATATGATGAGGAAACCCTGGCTCTGGGATCAGAGGAGCTGAGTTTAAATCCTGCCTTACTCCCTGGGTGATCTTGGCCAAATAGTTTCCCTTCATTTTCTGGGCCTTCTTCTCTGAAATGAGGGGATTGGGATCCAGAGCCCTAAATCAAGCCCAAATTTGCCTTTCTATAATTTTCACCATTGTTCCTCTGGCCAAGCAGAAAAGGTCTAATCCTTCCTTCACTGTGATAACCTTTCAGATGCATGAAGAAACTTAGAATCTTCTTACCCACATCTTAACTTTTCCTTTATAAGCAAAATACCCTCACTTCTAACTATTCCTCCCAGGGCATCCTTCTCTTGACATATCCTAGTTCATGGATGCCCTTCCTAAGATGTGAATTCTAGAACTGAGCTTGCGCACAGCTAAAGCAGATTCATAATTAGTGATTTCTTGGAAATGCACAGGAATATCTGGGCTACTTTTGCACATCTTGACTCATATAGAGCTTAGGATCTGCTTTAAAAAAAAAACAGATTTTTTTTCACATGAACAGTCTTTCCACTAACTCCCACTATCTCATTATTATGAAATTACTATTTCCCAACTGTTCAGATATACAGAGGCAGCAGGAAAGGAAAGAGCCAGAGAAATCAATCAGAGATGATTGAAATAGGGATGTCAGGAGGAAGAACTGATTTAGCCTAGAAGATCAGGAATGTGATTTTATTCAAGTTCCCTGTGCTGAGGGAATGTCCAGGTAGAAATGCCCAGTGAGGGGCAGCTAGATTTTGCAGTGGATAGAGCACTGGCCCTGTACTCAAGAGGAGCTGAGTTCAAATCCAGATTCAGGCACTTCACATTTACTGTGTGACTCTGGGCATGTCACTTAACTTCCCCCCCCCAAAAAAAAAAAGGAAAGGAAGGAAGGAAGAAAAGAAAGAAAGAAAAAAGAAAGAGAGAGAGGAAGGAAGGAAAAAGGAAAGGAAGAGGAAAAGGAGGGAGAGAGAGACAGACAGAGCTTTAAAAACACAGAAACACAGAGACAGAGAGAGATGCCCAGTGGACAATTGGAAAATAACCAGAGATCCACAGGAAAATCTGTAACCAAATCTGATAGGTAGAGAGTATGATGAGGGGAGGTGAAAAGTGGGCAAGTTGTAGGTGAAGATGTTGGGACAGTCCCAGATCTGGAACTTCTACAGGAAGCCCTCCCCAGTTCTTCTTAATTCTGATGCCTTCCCTGTGTTAAATATTTCCTATTTATCCTGTATATAGCGTGCTGTGTATATATTTGTTTGCATGTCCCCCCTCTTTAGACAGTAAGCTCACTGAGAACTTAGACTGTCTGCCTCTTTTTACATTCCAGGAACTTAATAAGTACTTCTTGATTGACTGAAAGCATGAGATATTGACTACATATGTAGAACCTATATCATATTGTTTGCCATCTCAAGGATCAGAAAGGGGGAGGGAGAGAAGAAAGGGAGGAAGGAAGAAAGGAGGGGAGGAAGGGAAGGGAAGAATTTAGAATATAAAAATTTAGAGAATTAGTGTTAAAATTTATTTTTACATATAATTGAAAAAGAATTAAAAAAAAAAAAAGAAAAACCAAAAAAGAGAAAGCAAGATTAGAGGAGTTAATTGAAGGGGAGTTGTAATAGAGATAGAAGTTCTGCAAGATATCCATTTTTCCATTGATTCATCCATCCATCCATCCATTCCACAAGTACATACTAAGTGCCAACCACAAGCATGGTGCAAGGCTGGGCATATAATCATAAATGGATCCCAGTTCTTGCCTTCAAGGAACTTATAGCTCAGTAAGGGAAAGGATCAAAAATTGGGGATACATAGTCATTGGTTTCTTGAAGCTGCACAGGAATGCCTCAAGTACCCTTGCATACTGTGGGCTGGTATCAAGTGAAATTTCCCCACTCTGAATATAGATGTGGGAGTACAGTCGAACCATAGGGCTATTTGTCCCTATCTCTATCTTAGTCATAGGTTCATGTGGTATCACCGAGTTTCACTTCCCCCCACCATGCTTGAAATCAACTTTGCATAATAATAGGAAAAGTAATTCTTTCTTCTCTAAACTGGTGACCTGTGCCATACATTATCAACTCTTTATTAAATAACTCTAGTTTTAGTCCAAATCCTACACAAGAGAAAATCTGCCTGTCTCTGGTAAAAACTAGGAAACTTTTATTAGATTAGAGGCGTGGAGGAGAAATACACTTAAAGTTTATCATTAGGCAGAATTATGATGATTGCTTATAGGGAGTCCTCTATTTTGAAGAGTTCTGTATAACAAATTTTTTTTCTTATATTTGTTCATATAATAGTTACATTTTAAAATAAAAGGCTGTGAAAACTCCAGGATGATCTGTTACATAATAAGTAAACAAACAGTTCAATTAATTTTTAAAAATTGAATTAAGAGAATTTTAAAAATATAACTTAAAAGGACCAAATTATTTTGGTAATGTAATTAATTATTCATTAATTGCTTTTGACCTGGTTTGTCTGAAGTTCTGAATCAAGCTTTACCTACATTTGAATGAGTTCTGTCTGACAATTAATTCATGAATGGATGTTCTTGGGCAAATTACTTAATTTCTGGATTTCATTTTGCTGCTCATTAAAATAGATAGGAACATTGGGTTTTGGAGGCATATTGGTTATAATGCCTGCTCCACAGAAAGCTAAAGTTGGTGGGTCCATTGAGTTTAGGAGTTCTGAATTACAGTAGGAACAAAGTAACTCATTAGGTTTAGAACCCAGAGGTTGAGCCTTGAGGCAGAAAGCTACCAAACTAGGTAAAAAAGGGAGAGCTAGCCCAGGTTAGAGATTAAAGCTTCCATGTGGATCACTGTCAAAATCCTGCCTATGAGTGGCCAGTCCCTTCCAACTTCTTCTTTTTTTTTATTAAAAGCTTTTTATTTACAAAACACATGAGTGATTTTTCTACATTGACCTTTGCAAAACTTTTTTTTTTGTTCCAAGCTTTTCCCCTCCTTCCCCCCACCCCCCCACCTAGGTGACAGGTAATCTAATACATGCTAAATATGTTAAATTATATGACAAATCCCTTCCAACTTTTAATAGGAGGGAGGACACGTGTATATACACATGGCATAAAGTGAATATATCCAAAATAATTAAATATAAAGTAGTTTGGAAAAGACAGAAGGCACTAGGAGTTGAGAGCATCAGGAGAGGGTTTATAGTATGTGAATCATGGCAGATGGTATTTGAGCTGCATCTTAACCAGAATTTAAAAATATCTTGAGTGACCAAGCTGCACCAATGGGCATTGTACTTTTTTTAATCCACAAGGCAAAAAAAATAGATATAAGATGACAATTTTTATTTTATTTTATTAAAAGCTTTTTATTTACAAAACATATGAGTGATTTTTCTACATTGACCTTTGCAAAAACTTTTTTTTTGTTCCAAGCTTTTCCCCTCCTTCCCCCCCTCCCACCCCAAGATGACAGATAACCTAATACAGCTAAATATGATAAATTATATGACAAATCCAACATATGTATACATATCTATACAGTTATCTTACGCACAAGAAACATCAGATCTAGAAAGAGAGAGAGAAAAAAAAACAACCTAAGAAGGAAAACAAAATGCAGGGAAATATTCACAGAAAGCGTTAAAATACTGTGTTGTGGTTCACATTCAGTTCTCTCAGGCCTCTCTCTGAATGTATATGACTATCTTCATCACTGAACAACAGGAACTGGTTTGATTAGCATCATTGCTGAAGAGAACCATGCCCATCAGAATTGATCATCATATAGTCTTGTTGCTGTGTATGACAGTTTTTATTTTAGAGTAAAATTACAAAGACATTTTTGCATTGATTAATGTTCCTGGTCCTTCCACTGTTAAAAGAGGATGTTCTTGAGGTAGAGATAAGATTGAGATAGAGATGGTGTATCATGGGTGGAGAACAAAGAGCCCCAGTTTGGCTAAATTGCAGAGCATGAGAAAGGAGAGTAATATCCATTGAGGTTGGAAAGATAGTTGGGTCCAGGCTGTATAGTGTAGACTTGCTAAGCTAATCAAAGGAGTTTATATTTGATTCTATCAACATTGAAGCTTACTACTCATGACTTGGTTCACTGCATATCACAGGCTGTCTTTTTCTCCCCATCCCCATTATCCTGGAGAGTATACAGTGAACAGGATGCATAGGTGAGAAGGAAGCTAGCTGCCTGTGTATTCAAGATGTATTGGGGAGGAAAATCTGGAACCAAATCTGATGGGTAGAGAGTATGATGACGGAAGTTGAAAAGTGGGCAAGTTGTAGGTGAAGATGTTGGGACAGTGCCAAAATACTGTTTGCATCCTGTGTTTTTAATAAGGATAAAACTTAATTTGCTTATACCCTAGACCTGGAGAAAAGTTGGCCATTGTCTATCAGTCTTAAGAGGAAAAGGAACAAAACTCTAACAAACAGAGGGGAGCTATTGTTTTCCCTTTTACTGTAGTCTCTTATTTTTGTAATTGAGCTTTTTTTTTTCTTCTAAGGACAGTTGGGGGGGGGCCTCCTCTAGCCAGATAGTTACTATCTGTTGTCGGTAATTTGTCAGTAATACCCAAAAGTAAACTAGAGACAACAAGCATGCTCACTTTGGAGTCAGAGGACCAGGGATTTAGTTAGTTTCTCCCCTGCCTTTCACTTTCCTGAACATCAGTTTTCCCATGAGTTAGATGGGAACCATCTCACTGGTTGTTATGAGGAAAGCATTTTGGGTTTTGTAAAGCTTGAGTCCCACATAAAAGACCCTCTTTGTTAATTTCAAACTCCCAATCTTTAATTGTGTTAATGACATAGTGATTAATTTTTCTGAGAGGTGACATTAAAAAATTAAGTTTAATTGATGCTCATTTTTGAATTATTATTATTATTATTATTACAGGGCAGTAATTGTAGGAAATGCTTATTTCCCTCCCAACTATTCCCTCCCAGATTGTCCCTTTGTAACAAAGCAAAATTAAATTAAATTACACACACACACACACACACACACACACACACACACACACACACACACACAGCCCTTTCAGGCAACCACCTCTGACACTATATACAACAACATTCTACCATAGTTTCCCTTTTCTTTGGCATGAAGAGGATTTTTTCCCCCTGCCTTTTCAGTTGGTCAGAGTTTGACTTCCTTCTAAGGAGCTTATGCACCAGTCCATGACAATCTTCCCAGTACACTTTTTTCAAAACTCAAGTTTTTATCACAGCTCATCGAGCTTTTATTTCTCCATTCTTGGAGCTACTTCCCTTGTCCAGTTGTGTTTTCACTGTTAGACAGCTGTCTAAAAAGCAGAAATACCTAATCATCCTGGCATTATTTGTCCTATTTTTAATTTATTATCTTTCCTCCTTTCCTTTCTTCCTTCCATCCCACTTCCTCCTTCTGTTTCTCTGTTTCTGTCTCTGTCTCTCTGTATCTCTTTGTCTCTGTATTTCTCTTTGTTTCTCTCTCTCTTTTTCTCTCTATCTCTCTCTCCCTCTCTTTATCTCTCTGTATCTCCCTCTTTGTCTCTCTCTCTGACTCTGTTTCTCTCTCTCTGTATCTGTCTCTCTGTCTCTGTCTTTCCCTGTCTCTTTCAGTCTCTCTCTGTATTTCTCTCTGTCTGTCTCTATCTGTCTCTCTCCCTCTCTCTCTCAGAACCAATGCATTGAACACTTTTAAAAGGACTTCATGCTATTGTCCCTATTTTTTTCTTAAAATTACACCCATGTGTACACACACACACACACACACAGAGAATATCTACAGAATAGTCTCAGTATAGTAATGTCAGGCAGTGTGACAGAATGGAGATATAGCTGGTCTCAGATCTGGAAAGAGCCAAGCTTGCTTCTGACACATGCTGTCCTGGACAAGTCCCCTAACTTCCCTGTGTTTTAAATAACTCTTTGAGAAAATAAGTTGCAGAGAAGATGCTGGCTTACATTAGTGGAGTTTCCTCATCTGACAATTCTCTGCAATTCATTTCTCTAGAAATTCGTTGAAAACACAGGTTCAGCCCTATAATGGTCAAGAAAAAGGGTGCATCTAGTTAGAATAATATTTTTTAAAGTGTTTTTTGTTTAGTCATTTTCAGTCAGCCATTTCCTTCTTCAGCTCATTTTACAGATGAGGAAACTGAGGTAAATAGGATTAAATGACTTGCCCAGGGTCATAGAACTAGGAATTTGTCTGAGGTCAAATTTGAACTCAGGTCTTTTTTACTCCAGGCTTGGTGCTCTATCCACTGCCCCACTTGGCCACACCCTACCTGGCACTTAATTAATGTTTGCCTCCTTCTGCTTCCCTATTTAATGCTGGCTAAGAGGCTGAGCTGAAGAGGTAGTGCATTCCAGGCATGGAGGATCACTGGTATAATAATGTGGATATGGGAGATGGGATATATTGTGGGAGGAACTCTAAGAAAGCCATTTTGGCTGGATTGTAAAGTGCTTGAAAAAAGAATAATGTATAAAAAGCCTGAAAAAGTAGGTCAAAGTTAAGTTGTAAAAAATTCTATACGCCAAAAATGAGCCCCATTGATAGCAAGAAATGGAAGAGATATGGTGGCCAAAGAGTATACGAATCTCAATTGTAATTTTAAAATTAATAGAGAGGTGTGGGGGACCTTCCTCTATTTATTTAAAAATTACAGTTGGATTCCCACAGTGACTTTCTTTGATAGCCTTAGAGACATGATGAGTTGGCTAATCCCTGGTCTACAGGGCCAGTCATGCAAGAATTCCCAGGAAAACCTCATCCCACTCATTCTTTTGCTAGTCTTTGAACATCCAGTGCTCTCAGCAGGAGATAAACGATGGCTTTTTGATGAACAAAATCCTTTTCTGCTCTTGCTTATTCTTCTTCAGGGACTGAAAGCATCTTGTGGAAATGAGGGGCTAGATCTGGCAATATCCTATCTGAATGCCTGGTAGCCACAGCCCCCTCCTTTATCTCTCCAGAGTTCCCTGGGAATTCCCAGA
>JAJPUD010002732.1:199904-237661 GCA_023553655.1 Myrmecobius fasciatus
AAAGAAGGAAGAAAGGAAGAAAGGAGAGAGGGAAGGAAGAAAGAGAGAAAGGGAGAAAGGAAGAAAGGAAGAAAGAAAGGGAGAAAGGAAGAAAGTGCTAATGCCAGTCACTGCCTTCAAGAACAGCTCCTGCGGATTAGTGTCTAGGACTGTCCCACTTGCAGCTTACTTGTTCAGACTTCTTTCCCTTCCTTTCCCCCTTTTCTCAGCATTCCAGTATTATCAGCCTCCTTTCTGGTCCGAACATGAAACATCCACCGCCTGACTCTGGGAATGTTTACTAACTACCTCCCATTCCTGGAATTCTCTCTCCCTTATTATCCTTATCCACTTCCTGGCTTTCTCAAGTCATAGCTGAAATCCTGTTTTCCACAAGGAGACTTTCCTCCTGTTTTCCTCTGAGATTTTCCATAGGTTCAATTCTGCCTTCTGTGAAGGGGTTGAGATATCATAGATGGTTGGCCCAAGGGCAACGCCAGCATCCTTAAGGGTCAAACTGGATGCATTTTGATTTTCCTAACTTCTAGAACAGCAACTTGCTCTAGTCTTCCATCAAAGCAGCCAGGTTTCTTTGAGGGATTGTGGGTAGCTAGCTGGAGGCCCAGAAGGATGTTGGAATGGTCTGAGAGCTTCTGCACGATGTCCTTTCCCCATATCCAGGGCTTGTACTATCTCTACCCCCTCAACCTTTTTTTAAGCCCTCAAACTGCCTGAATTTTCTTTTGGCCAGCTCTAACCTAAGGTTCCTCACTGAAAATAGGGGGAAGGGGGGAAGGAGAAAGGAGAGGGAGGAGGGAGTGACAAAGTGGAGAGAGCACCAGCTCTGGAATCAGGAGGAACTGGGTTAAAATCTGGCCTCAAGACACTTAATACTTACTGGCTGTGTGACCCTGGGCAAGTCACTTAACCCTTATTGAAATAAAGAAGGGAGGCAGGGAAGGAAGAAATAAAGGAGGGAGGAAGGGAGGGAAGGAGAGAGAGAGAGGAGAGGAAGAAGAGGAGGAGGAGGGGGGAGAGAGGAAGAAAAGAAGAAAGAGCAAGGAAGGAAGAAAGGGAGAAAGAAAGAAAGAAAGAAGAGAAGAAAAGAAAAGAAAAGAAAAGAAAAAAAAAAAGAAAAGAACTTAGGAGTTGGGACCTGTTGTTTGGTGCCAGATATTGGAAAACAGCTTTCATGTTTCCCTAGAGCCTTCTCTCTTCCAAGCTAAACATCGCCAGTTCACAGGGCATCTGTGATCTTGACTCTCTTCTTCATCCATGTTGCCCTCCTTCCTTGTTTTTCATATAGTTAATTTTCCTCTGTACTGCTGGGCTGGGACATTGTGGGATTCACCGCAGGTCCTAGGCAAAGCCTACTACAAATAGCCCTTTTCTGTGTGGGGTACTTTGAGATTTGCAGAAACTTTATGTATTTTATCTCATTTGGATCTCACAACTATTTTAGGTAGGTACTATTATTATCCCCATTTTAAAGATAGGGAACTAATATCCAAAGAGATTTAGCAACTTGTCTAACATCAAATGGCCAATAAGTATCTGAGGTGGGATTTGAACTCAGGTCTTTCTGCTATTTAATCCAGACTTCATCCATCATGCTAGATTCCTTTGGTATTAGTTTAAAGAGCATACTTTGCATGTAACTTATTTGTCAGAGGCTTCCCCTGACATGAAAAATAATAGAACCACAGATCTAAAGTCAGAAGGTCATTTCGTCCAATCCCCTCAGCTAAAGGATGAAGAAACCAAGTCCCTTAGAGATTGTATGTCTTGTCTAAGGTCATAAAGACACTAAATGGCAGAGCAAAATTTTGAAACCATGTCCTCTCACACCATAAAAATTGTTCTTTCCCTCATCTTCCTAAATGTAAGGGGACACCTTGAAGATCTTTTATTTATCTATATTATTTCCCTTACCTAGGTGGAACCAGTGAACTTCAATATCTTCAATATCTTCCCCAAGTGTGGTTACTAGTTCTCCTTACAAGCACTAATTCTCACAAAGCTTCCAAAAAAAATGTTCTACATGAATAGTTTTATTTATACAACTGTCAACCTTTTTTTTTTTTTTTTCCAGGAATCGGTGTAAGAAAAACAAAAGAGCTAGGTTGTATCCATGGATTTGTTCCTCCTAAGTAGGCAAACATGTATACATAGGCGCACAGTTAGAATTGAGCTTAAGTTGGGCATAGATAGCAGGGATTATAAAGCCAAAAAAAAAGACAAAAATTATAAAGACAAAGAGTGGGAGGGTATAATTGCATAGTGGATTTATCAGGTCATCTGTGGGCTGGGCTATTTTTCAGAACTGGAGTTGACATGAATCAGTCTGAGTTGATTATCTGGCATAGCAGGAAGAGCTCTGGGTTCAGTATGTCAACACCATGAGGAACTTCTGATCTGCAAGTACTGCAAAAAAACTTCTGATACTCAATTGAGCTACTGACTATTGACTTTGTTTCTCTGAATGTCCCTTTAAAGAATGGTCCAAAGACATAGCAAATCTGAGAATGAGACTCCAAAAAGAATATTTAGGGTCCTGAAGACTCACTACTCACAGTAGGTTTGGACATAATTGTTATCAGTATCAAATTATTGTTTATAATAAATGAAAATTTAGTAGGCCTTCTAAAAATCACACAAAAGATTTTTACAAGAGCTTTTTTCCCTCAATTTAACATTTCTTCCTCAAAGTATTTCTCTTTCTTAAAAGCAGCTTAAAATGTATCCTGATGTTAAAGGGAATAATCACTAAACTTTCATGAAGTAAATTAGTTGCGAATCTCTAAAATGATAGATATCTCTCTCTTATTCAACCTTGAAGCAAAAATAAACATTTAAAATGGAAATTTATCAAATTAAGTTGATATGAAATTTCTTTAAGTAACAAAAACAAATCCATAATAGTATTCAATTACAAAATAAATATCTAATCATTACAAAATTTCTAGTTATAAACTTTCTTTAGTCAAAAGTGTTTACAATGGGAAAGAGATTAAAATTTTTAAAGTCTAAAAGAAAAATAAGACCAATAAAATACCTTGTGAAAATAAAGTCTACCAGGCCTTTAAAATTTTACTCAAAATCTTTTTCTTCCCTTTCTCTTTAGAAATCAAGAAAAATTACATTTTGAAATCCCACATAGATGTGAGTATGTGATAGTTCACTTAAACTTCAAATGAACATATATATATATATATATACATACATCCCTCTTTAAAGTTATTTTGTATTCACCCATTAAAATTAATCTTTTAAAGTGGAGTTTGTTAAAATTAAGTTGCTTCAAGACATATATAACCTCCATAAGTGATAGATAAACAACTTTAGATAAAACCCACTCTACAATATAAGTAGTCTTAAAAATTTCACTCTCATTTTGTGCAAAGATTCTCATTTTGTATCAAACTTAACCAACTACAACACAGAAAACTCTTTTATAGGACTGATAAGAATTTTTGATTAGCTGATTCTAAGAATCCTTGTACGTTTACAAAGGAAATTTTGCAAGGTCCTTTCTTTGTACAATTCCCAATTTCCCTTTTTAAAATACTTATGCAAATACTTGATTAAAACAATAACTCTAGGGTGCTGCTAGATAGTGCAGTGTCTAGAGATGAGGACCTGAGTTCAAATCTAGATCTCAGACACCTAACATTTATTAGCTATGTAACTCACTTAACTCCTGTTGCTTAACCAAAAAACAAAAAAAAACCCAAAAAATCCCACAATAACTCCAAATAACCTAGTTAATAAATATATTAATTTTTGTAAGTCATAGTCAAATAATTTTGGGTGATACTTCCTCATATATAGACAATTTTTGGAAGTTTATAAGTTTTTAATTACAGTGTTTCAGAATATTACAGCATATGAACAATAGGGCTGATAGAATGACCTAATAGCTTCTTAACCTATCCATTCACTTTTTTTAACAGTACAATTCTTAGTTTGACAACATCTAGATTATAAGAGAAACTGCTTTTCTAAAAACATAGCTGATATAATTGTTTACCAAATTACACAATAGAAGAAAATTTAGAAATATAACACTGTAGATGACATCATGTATGATTGTTTACCAAATTACACAATAGAAGAAAATTTAGAAATATAACTGTAGACATTATGTATGATTGTTTACCAAATTACACAACAGAAGAAAATTTAGAAATATAACACCATAGACGACATTATGTATGACCAATCAGATGACCTCTTACACAGAAAATCATTCATCTCAACTTTGGCAAATATTGATCACATGTAAAAAAACTTAAAGTTATCAAGTATAAAGCAATTACATCCAATAAAAAAACAGTTAACATTCATTAACCTTTCATTTATTATTATTATTATTATTTTTTTTTTTGCTGAGGCAGTTGGGGTTAAGTGACTTGCCCAGGGTCACACAGCTAGAAAGTGTCTGAGACCAGATTTGAACTCAGGTCCTCCTGACTTCAGGGCTGGTGCTCTAACCACTGTGCCACCTAGCTGCCCCTAACCTTTCATTTATAAATTAAACTATTCTGGGGTTTTAGACATACGTCAAATAAGTGACAGAATAGTTATATCCACTAAATATATCACATTAAATATTTAACAGTTGGCAAATATCCAGAAAAGATTTCTCTTTAGTACATCTCTTCAAAAGCCTAATTCATGAGTAATAACATCCAGATTAAAAGGGACATTTTGTCTAATAGCACCTGCCAAATTTCATAATATAGATTTAGAAATACAACCCAATTTAGAAATATAATAATTACACAGACAATAAACTTCAGGTGATACCAATTGCATTTCCAAATTATCACATAAAAATCATTAATCTTATTACCTTTGACATTATAAAACCACTTTACAATTCCATTCAATTATATAAATAATAATAACGGAGTGCTTAGCCTATGCTATGTCACTATGTTAAGTACTTTGCAATCATTATGTTATTTGGATCTCACTACAGGAAAGGAGCATCAGAGTGATAAAAAATGCTTGAGGAACAGAAGGGAAACATATTCAATCTGATTTAAATGTTTTATATGTCTTTTTTTGGGGGGGTGGCGCTAGGCAATTGGAATTAAGTGACTTGCTTAGGTCACACAGCCAGAAAATGTCAAGTTTCTGAGGGCAAATCTGAACTCAGGTCTTCCTGACTTCAGGAGCGGTGCTCTATCCACTGTGTCACCTAGCTGCTCCTCTTATCTGCCTTTTGCATTAATTTGTTTTTAATTAGTCCAGTTTGGACCAATCATAGGAGCCCCAGCAGAACTCAAGGTTGTCTTTAGTTAGCTAGCCAGCCCTGGCAATACTTAGGGTCACCAGCCTTCTAATTTAGATTCTGAGTGACATTGTGGCTGCCGGGTGCCCAATTCACTGAGGATATATCCATGCCTTCAGAGGAGACCTACCCAAGGTGATGCGGTCTCCGACCCCAGAGTCCGCTTAGAGAGAAATCTGCACATCTGGATTCCAAGATAAGATCAGGACGTTTGGGGAAGGGACTCACTCCCACGTCAAAGTCCAAACTTCAGTAACTTATTAGTCCTGAGGTTCCAAGTCCCGTTGCTGTGGGGGGAAGAGTCCACATTCTCCAGATCTCCATCGTCCTATCCGAGTCACTTGACAGCATTAATGGCAACACCTCCCCCCCCCCCCCCCCCCCAGAGCTCCGTCTGAGAAAGACCAAACAGGTTGGATCTGTGCGTTTATTCCTCCTAAGCAAGTGGACATGTGTACATGGGAGCACAGTTAGAACTGAGCTTAGGGTGGAGGAGGGTAGCAGAGGTTAAGAAGATAAAAATCACGGGGGGGGGGGGGCGCGATCGCATATTGATTTTATCAGCTCCTTTGGGGGCTGGGCTCTTTCAGAACTGGGGGTTGAATCAGGCTTAGTTGGTTATCTGGCAGAGCCAGAGAGTTCTGGGGTCTGTCTGTCAGTGCCGCAGGGGATTTCGGATACGCCCAGCTCCAGGAACGCTGGCTTTTATCTCTTGCTGATTGGTTGGAGAGGTCCAGCACAACCAGGTGATCAGGGAAGTCATTAACCATTCCATCTTCACACAGCCAGGTCCCAGCCAGCACTATTAAGCTCCTTCCACGGAACTCCTCCATATGGGTACCTTTCTCTTCCCCGTGGGATGTGAATGATTTCAGGATTTCAGCTTCCATATTGGTTCTCCCTGCCTTGTTCATTCTCTCTCCAGTACTAGTTCTTTCCCTACTTCTATGATAACCCTGCTCACACTTTTTTCTGGAGCCACTGGGCTGATTCCTTCTCTTTCTCAAACCATTTTTTGGCGGGGAGAAGAATAGCAATCAAGGTTAAGTGATTTGCTCAGATTCACACAGCTAGTAAGTCAGGTATCTGAGGTGCATTTGAATTCACGTCCTCCTGACTCCAGGGCCAGTGTTCCATCCACTGAACCACCTATCTGCCCCGCCTCAAACCACTTCTTAACAAGTTCCTGACAAAGGGAAGGGAGGAATAGAGCCAGTTATCAGGAGAAAAAGGCTTACACCTTTACTATAGAGACTTAATATTTCATCCCTAAGGCTATGAGTCTCTCTTAAAATCAATAACACTTAAGAGAAAGGGAAAAATCAATAAAATTATATGGAAGATTTCTGGGAAAACACTTAGTCTGTATGTTATTAATTATTGCTGCTGAGCTCAGCAGAAAGAAAAAGCTATCGACTTCTATCTAATGAATTAATTTTTTCTTTATGAATGCTGGTCTATAGGCACTGTGGATTCAGTGATAACAAACCTAATGCTTCTTCCTTCCTTCCTTCCTTCCTTCCTTCCTTCCTTCCTTCCTTCCTTCCTTCCTTCCTTCCTTCCTTCCTTCCTTCCTCCCTCCCTCCCTCCCTTCCTTCCTTTCCTTCCTTTCCTTCCTTTCCTTCCTTTTCTTCCTTTCCTTCCTTCCTTCTCTTTCTTTCTTTCTTCCTTTCTTTCTTTCTTTTTCTTTCTTTCCTTCTTTCCTTCTTTCCTTTCTCTTTCTAGAGAATAAAACTGGTCTCCAAATTATCAGGCAATCTGAAATTCCAGACTAGTTTCTCATAAAGCACCAAGCAATCTTCATTAGTAGAAAGAACACAAACCTGAGAATCAGGAGTTTTGACTTTTCTTCTATGTTTGCCATGAATGTCTAAATAACCTCAATAAAATCACTTAGTTAACTCAGAAAATACTGAGTTTTCTCATCTATAAAATGAGGGAGTTGGACTAAATATTCATTAAGGTCGAAGACTGAGTTGGAATCAATTCAAACTGATTGTTAAATTTTTAGTGTGAGCATTTGCACCTTGGAAGTCAGTAAACACTACAAATCAGATTTTGATTTATTGTTTTGTTCATGGTCTAGACTTAAGAGAGTGATGGAGAAAATGTTAATAATGAAGATTAAACTTAAAAGTATGTCTTGAGTTTGACTCTTAAAACATTCCAGCACATCCTTACCTTCTATGATTCATTCCACTTTACCTCTTTAGTCAATCCTCATTTTCCCTTCTGTCATCCCTCATCCTTCACCAAACAATTATGGTGTCATGTCTTATTTTACCAACCATCATGTATCTTTGTAGTTACACCCTCATTTTCACTCATGAGGCTAGAACTCTACTTGAGACTTTCATCACCCTTCTTAAAAAGAGTTTCTCATTTGGTTTTCCTACTTTTAATTTCTCCCTTCTTCAATTCATCTTCCACATAATTACTAAATCACCTTCCTGATGTACATAGACCTAATCACATCACTCTCCAGTTCAAAATCCTTGAGTGTTTCCCCATCATCTCCAGAATAAAAGAGAAGCTCGTCATTTGAGTATCTTACTGATCTCACTGTAGCCTACTTTTTCTAGGTTTAGTTCACATTATTCTCTTTCAACAAACTACCTTCCAGTCAGAGTCACCATCTTATTGTTCCTTGAATTTAACATCCCAAATCTCACTTTGGAAGCTTTGCACAGGGTGCCTCGATATCTGGAATGCTCTCTTCTCACTTCTGTGTCTTAGAATTCCTGGATTTAACTTGGGTCTCATCTTTCCCCAGAAGCCCTTTCCTAATCCCCCTAATCATTAGTGTTCTTTCCCTCCATGAACTATCTTGTATTTACTTATCTGTTTATATACTATATCCTCCAATAAAAATGTAAACTATTTGAAGGCATGCATTTTTTTTAAGCCTGTGATCAGCTCAGGGTCTAAATATTTTATTATTGTTCAGTCATTTTTCAGTAGTGTCTAACTCTTCACAGTTTCATGTGGGATTTTCTTGACAAAGAAACTCTGGTGGTCTGTCATTTCCTTCTTCAGCTCATTTTACAGATGATGAAACAAAGGCAGACAGTATTAAGTGACTTGCCCAGGATCACAAAGTCAATAAGTGTTTGACTGCAGGTCCAGCTCTCCAACCATGTTGCCACTTAACTGTCCCAGCAGCTATTTCTACTCTTGCCTAATTCTAATCTACTCTTCATGTCACTCTCAGAATAATCTTTTTAATACATAAAATTTGCCACACCAATCCTCTGATTAAAAATCTTCATTGCTCCTTATCGCCTTCTAGATAAAGTTCAGACTCCTCCATCTAGAGTCTGTGGCTTTCTACCACTGGCATCAATGTTCTTTCCCAAGCTTATCTCCTAGTATTGCTCTCCATTTATTCAGCACCCAGATGAGGCAGGACAGAGCTCTTCTTCCTGAGCACATCCTGTTCTCACTTTTCTTCAAGATGGTTCCATCTTTTCAATACGTTCCCCTTCCTCCTCTTCTTCCTTTGTTAACTTCCTCCTCATCCTTCAACCCTCACATTACCTCCTCCTCCACAGATTTCTCTGCTGCCCCTGACCAATAATGACCATCCCCTCAGATTTTCCCCATCACATCTATAACTCTAATGCATTTTCCATGTAGCAGTATGCATGAGAGCCACTGTGCTCATTCCTTATCCCCCTACAAAGCTGCAAATTTGGGTGGTAGGAAATCTTGTTTTGGGTGACCTTTGGTTCTCCCTCTGACCATTCTTTCTCCATCTTCTTTGTTCATTCATCATCCGTATCAAGTCTGCTAACTGCAGCTGGCCCTGGAGGCTCTGTCCTGGTCCCTCATTTCTTCTCTCTCCACTTTCTCCCATATGTTTAATTATCAGCTTCTTAATGATGACTTCCCAATATAAAAGAGTTAGCTCATATGTAACTTATATTAAATTGCTTACCTTCTCAATAAGAGGGGATGGGAGGGAGGGAGAGAATTTGAAACTCAAAATTTTTAAAAATGAATGTTAAAAATTGTTTTTACATGTAATTTGGGAAAAGTAAGAAATTAAATAAACATACTTAAAGATGGTGGTCACACATACATACACACACACAGTCATCAGATCAGCATTTATATATCACATTAAAGTTTGCCAAACTTGCAAAGCTTTACAAATATGATCTCATTTTATCCTCGAAAAAACCTTGGAAAGGGGGTGCTATTATTATCCCTTTATTTTACAGATAAGGAAACTGAGGTCAAGAAAGAGAAACTCTTTTATCTATCTATGGATACAGAGCTAATAAATAGCTGAGTCAGGATTTGAACTCAGATCTCCCCAATTCAAAGTCCAGTGTTCTATCTCCACAGACACATTCCTGCTTCTATAACATGTTATGACATAACATATTGATATTGATACAAGACTTCCTTCTATTAAGCTCTGATGATGTCTCCTTCCCTGCTCAACTCCTAAAGCTTAACTCTAATTAGCCACTCCTCCCATGGCCAACTTCCTTCCCCCAAAGGGTTCTTACAACTATTTTCTCTAAGAAACAAATTGAATCATTATGCCTTATGATTCCTGGCACTTAAAAAAAATTATAGTCACCTTGGAAGTTAGGAAAATAAAAGTGGGGACATTAAAAATGGAGTGCCTCAAAAACTCTCAGCTAAACAGAAGGGAAAAAATCCTAGTATTCAGGACAGGAAAGGACTTTAGTCCAATGTCCTCATTTTATTTTTAGGTAAACTGAGTTTTAGGGAGTGGTAGTGACTTGCCCAAAGTTACAAAGGTAACAAGTAGCAGACCTAGGATTTCAAGCCAGGTTTTTTGACTTCAAGTGACACAGTGGATAGAATATCTGGAGTCAGAAGATCTTGATCCTGGGCAAGTCAATTAATTCTGTTTGCCTCAGTTTCCTCATCTGTAAAAGGAACTGGAGAAGAAAATGGCAGATCACTCCAGTATCTTTCCCAAGCTATCCTCAAGTGGGATCAAGAAGAGCCAGACATAGGGGCAGCTAGGTGGCGCAGTGGATAGAGCACCAGCCCTGAAGTCAGGAGGACCTGAGTTCAAATCTAGTCTCAGACACTTCCTAGCTGTGTGACCTTGGGCAAGTCACTTAACCCCAATTGCCTAAGCAAAAAAGAAGAGCCAGACATGACTGAAAAAATGAGTGAACAGCTCTCAGACTTTAAATCCCATGATTTTTCTCTGCACTGTGGTCCCCTGAAAATGAACCAGAGGTAATTGGACCTAGACTTATCTCATTAGAAAGGAAGTTAACTCCTTGAAGGGAGAACTTGTTTTGTTTTTATCTTTCTGCCCCAAAACTTTGCCTGACCCAGAGTAGGCACTTAATGTATGCTATATTGATGAATTAACAGACTTTATGTCTCCTCCTTGCGGGTATCTTTATTTTCATTTAGTTATTTTTTTAAATTTTATTTATTTATTTTTGCAAGGCAATTGGGATTAAGTGACTTGCCCAGAGTCACAAAGCTAGGAAGTTTTAAGTGTGTCTGAAGCTACATTTGAATTCAGGTCCTCCTGACTCCAGGGTACTATACCCATGTAACTGCCCCCTGGGTATCTTTATGTAGGGCATTTTGCATGTTCTAAGAACAAGAAAGGGAGGAAATAGTTCATCCTAGAGGCTTTGCTTTTAAAAGGACCCAAATATCATTGGATTTAGGGCTGGAAGGGACTTTGTGATTATCTGGTCTACCTGTCCGGAGAATTAGGGCAAGGAGCCAGTGGGTGATGGGGCTGTGGGGTTTCCTTTCACGCGTGTTCTGATGCAAGCTCCCCTGATTTTTGGTGAGCTGTTTGCACCTGGCACTGAATATGTTGCCTTCTCCCACAGCCCGGATATAATCCGCAGTAGAAGGAGCCAACAGCAGCCCCATGACGTGTCAGTGTTTTGGGAGGAAAATGACAGGGCCCAAGATGGGGGTGTCTGCCTCCCCCAAGCGTCTGCCGGGCCCCCCGGCATGTTCATCCCTGGAGCCATGTGGCCTTAGCCCACATCCCTGCATTTCCAGCCAGGGATGCGGGAGCTGAGAGATATGAACAGATAAACATGCATGTTTTATGAAAGCTGCCAGGCAGCCTCAGGGTACAAAGTGGGAGCTGCCTTTGCTAATTGGAGCTGGGCAGGGGCACTTACCCTGGCAGCAGCATGGAGTCTGGTCTCCCTGTGGTCACCCCAAACTCCTGCGGACCCCTGTAACCCCCCCATCTCTTCATGTTTCTTTGCAGTCTGGAGGCTGCCAGCATTGGGTTCATCATTGTTATTGACAGAAGGAGAGACAAATGGAGCTCCGTAAAGGCATCCTTGACCCGAATCGCAGTGAGTACCCACGATGTTTGTTTGTACTCTGCTGTTTATGATGGAGAAAGCATAAGCTTTCCTGATCTGGAAAGGAGACCTTTCCAATTGCCCACAAAACATACTTCCCTGGTCTCTTAGAAGGTGAGATGCTGGGGACCATGTCAGCTTTCAGGGAGAAAATACTAAATACTGGATACTAAAAGAACTCACTTAAATCCTGGGTCTGGCTAGACAGAGAGAGCAGAGCAGCCATGACTAGATCAAGCAGAATATTGCATCTGTGTTTAAAAAATAAAAGGCATGGACGAGCATCCTCCGAGTGCAACAGAGACCGGGTTGAGCTGGGGAGGTCAAAGTAGGAAGCATGCATTGAGCTTACTCTTTCTGAGTGTTCAGGAAGAGAGATAAGGAAGAGCTCAGTTCAAATCCTATCTCAGATCCTTAGTATCTGTGTGATCCTGGGCAATTCACTCAATTTTCTTCATCTGCAGAATGAAAGCACTGGATTCTAAGGTCCCTTCCAGTGTAAAACTATGACCTTATGCTCATTTCTTTTAAGCGGTAACTCTCAATTCCTCAATTCTTTTTCAGTCAAATTATGGGAAGGGAAGGTGGGAATTTATTACTATTTATTTAATATTTATATTTATTGAAAAGTTTTTTCCCTGCATTTGTGGTTTGTAAGCGCTCTGGGCTCAGTTTCCTCATCTGCAGAATGAAGGCACTGGATTCTAATGTCCCTTCCAGAGTAAAACTATGACCTTATGCTCATTTCTTTTAAGCGACAATTCTCAGTTCTTCAGTTCTTTTTAAGTCAAATTCATGGGAAGAAAAGGTGGGAATTTATTACTATTTATTTAATATTTATTTATTACTATTTATTGAAAAGTTTTTCCCTGCATTTGTGGTTTGTGAGAGCATTCTGATGCTCTCACATATGCACTTGTCCAGATCCCTTGCCTTCCTATCCCTTCTCATCACCCTTCCCTTTTAAAATAAGAGTTTGATTTCTTACAGTTTGATTAACAAAGGCAATAGAGGCAGCATTAGGGAGCTGACCAGCAAGGTTAAGCAGTGGGGAAGGCTGCACTCAAGTGGAATAATGCTAGCCACGGAGAAGAGTAAAATAAATAAATTCCTTCCTGGTAGATTTAGTGTTTCTCTTCATCTGTTGACAGAGTATCTAGATCTAGAATTGAAATTAGGAAGATGAGTTCAAATCCAGACTCAGCCATTTAACTAGCCAGTGTGACCCTGGGCAAGACACAGCTACTTCCAGCCTCAGTTTCCCAATCTGTAAATTGGGGATAATAATAGCATCTACCTCCCAGGATTGTTATGAAATCCAAATGATTAATATCTGTTAAGCAATTTGCATACTTAAAGTGTTATATAAATGCTAACTGTTATTGTCTATGATTTCATTGCTATGGATGAGTCTCTGATTGGAAACATCCTGCACCCATACACATTCACCATTACTTAGAGTTTTTAAAAGTTGCCTGGCCAGTTCTAATGGTCTTGTGATGGAAAGAGCCATCTATACCCCGAGAGAAGATTGTGGGAACTGAGGGTGGACCACAACATAGCATTTTCACTCTTTTTGTTGTTTGCTTGCATTTTATTTTCTTTCTCTTTTTTTTCTTTTTGATTTGATTTTTCTTGTGTAGCAAGATAATTGTATAAATAAATTGTATAAATATAAATTGTATAAACAAATAAATAAATTGTAAAAATAAATTAAAAAGATAAATTATATAAATATGTATACATATATTGGATTTAATATATATTTTAACATTTTTTAACATACTTGCCATCTAAGGGAGGGGGTAGGAAGAAGCAGGAGAAAATTTGGAACACAAGGTTTTGCAGGGATCAGTGTTGAAAAATTATCTATGCATATGTTTGAAAAAAAAAAGAGTTGCCTGGGAAACCAAAGGGTTGAGTGACTTTATACAACCAAGAATGATCAGAGGTGGGACTTAAATCCAGGTCTTTCTGATGATGAGACTGACCTTCTTTCCTCACTGTGGACCATCATCATTTTTTTAATTGTGCTTCAGGATACATAGAATTCCAGCTAATTATAGTGACGTGACTTAGCAAAATTCCAGATTCTTCTGAGGACTGCATGCATGCATGACCTAGGCTAAGAGATCTTAACTTGGTGTGTGTGTCATGGTGCCCTTTGGCAGTCTGGTGTCTATGGATCCCCTCACAGAAAAATGCTTTTAAATGCATAAAATAAAGTGCATGGGATTACAAAAGAAAAAAAATATATATCAAAATCTAGTCATCAAAAGGTTTTTTCTTTTTAACTCTAATATTTTATCTTTTTCCAATTGCATGTAAATATTTTTATTTTTAAAAATTTTATCAAAATATGTTTTTTTTTAATCAACAGATTCTCAGAACCCCTGCTCTTAAGAGATAGGGAGGGGAAGACATTGTTCCACCCTGACAACTTGATAACTTGAGTCTATTTGTGGCTTTAGAATTATCCTTTCTAGTGGCTACACCCACACTTGGCATTCTGAGAATACAATTCTAACTTCAGAGTCTCATAGCAATTTCTTGCTCACTTAATCCCAAGACATATAAAATTTGGGAGAGCTGACCTAAGGGGGGTAGGTGGAAAGAATAGGGAAAGGAATAACTTAACAGAATTGATATCCTTTTTAGAAGATTCTTAGTTATGGTCAGTTGTAGATGGGTAATGGCAATTTTTCTGTGTCCCCTACCATATCCTAAGAATTCTCTGACAGAGTTTGCCTGCCAAAAGACACCTAATTCCCTCCAGACCAGTGGATGCTGGGTCAGTTATGGTACCCTTGATTCATGGATCTTCTCCTCTTCAGACCTTCTGCTATTGGGGTCTACCTGAGAGCCCATTGGGATGAAGAACCTCTAGATAACATTTCTCTTTACTCATTAGTCTCCTACAGAAAATGAGCCCATATTTAATGTTACAAGAGACTGTAGGGGTGATCAGTTTAATAAATAATCTAATATCTATATTATATTAATTTAATAGGTATAGCATTATTAGATGTAGATTAGATATAGATCTAATAATCTAATATCTATATTATATTAGAGCAATAGCACAGGACATATATGTTTCGAGTGAAAGAGTCAATATTTAAATACTCTTCTCATTGGAAATCTGACAATTCATCATTTTGTGCTCCCCTCTTAAACATTAAACTTTAATATAACAATCACCTCCAATTTGTGATTGAGTAACAGAATTGTTAGCAATAGCAATCGTGACTGATTGAATGGAGTCCTGTACTTTAGCCTGAGACATTTAAGTGGACTGGGTGCATACATTGTGCTTGGGTGCATACATTGTCCTCTCTCTACCTGGGGACAAAGGCACATGAAAGGGAGATAGCCCCTGTCTCAGAGAGTTTACAACTGATAGATGTCATGAGGATGTGAAACAGTAAATTTATGGTAGTCTGAGAAAGAAGAAGTTATCACAAACCACAATTTGTGTAAGAGCTCTTAAAGGAAGAGAACTAGTGTTTCAGTCCAATTTGAGATGTGCTACTCAATTCAACAAGTATTTGTTTCCTCAGTGCCCAAATATTTATTGTGTTTATTGTGCGCCAACTACCGTGGTAGCAGCTGGGAAAGCCCATGCACAATTGAGAGTCCCTGACCCTTAATAATTCACCTTTTCCCACATATCCCAGAGATGATTTCATTGGCTCTGCCTCCCAGATTTCTTCCATCCACGTCTACAATGGCCCATTTGGAGCACTTCTCTGGACTTCTTGACCTACCCTTTTATTTACTGGTGATTCACTCCAGGGCAGTTGCATCACCTCGAATGAGATTCAGATGCAAGAGAGTCTTGGCTGTGAGATGCCTTTCCTCATGAACTTTTTCCCTTATTCCAGGGAGCATTTCCAGGAAACCTGCAGCTTGTCTTTGTCCTTCGGCCATCTCGCTTTATCCAAAGGACCATCGCTGACATTGGCATTAAACTCTATAGAGATGACTTTAAAATGAAGGTACCGGTAAGCACACCCTTCCATTTTCCATTCTCTTTGTCAAAATTTCTGTTTCTGCTTCTCTTCTCTCCTTTCCCTTCCTCTTCTTTTCTCTTCTCTTTTTCCTATTTCATTCCATCCTCTTCTTCCCATTCTTCTTCCCCTTTCTCATCTTCATTTCTTCTTCTTCTTTCTCCTCTTCCTTCTCCTTCTCTTTCTCTTCCTCTTCTTTCTCCTCCTTCTTCTCCTCTTTTTCCTTACTATTCCTAACCTTCTTTTTTTTCAGGCACCCAATATTTCACAAGTGCTTTTCACTATACATGGCTATAAAAATAAAATATGGTCCTCAGAGCCAAGGAGATTTATAGTCTAGTTCCAGGGACAAGACAAAAAATATTACTGACAATCCAAAGCAGTATATGTTAAGTGTCAATGGTTTGGTCTCGATTTAATTTAACACACATTTTCTGAATGCATCCTATGGGCAGGTCACCGTGCCAAGTCCCTGAAAAACAAAGAGATAGATTCAAGTAGTCTCTACCCTTGAGGAGCTTATATTTTAATGAGAAAATAAATGAAATAAAGAGATGGTGTGGTTTAATCAATAGAGAGCTCCCCTCCAAATCATTTAACCCTCTGTGTCCTAGGAAATGCTCTAAAAGACTCATTTTCAGAAAAAAAAAAGTACTGACCTAAATGGGTAGAAGATGAGTCCTGACCAGGACTTCCCTACACCAATAAAATCACAAGTATAGACAAAGCAAAAAAGTGTTATAGGAATTTAACAAAGAGAAAGATGACTATGGCTTTGGAATGGTCCCAGATCATGGTGTGCCTTAGAAGCTGGGTGAGGAGACTGGCAGAGAGGAGGGGGCAGAGTTTTAGGCTGGAGGGAGGGGTGGAAAACTGATTAGAGAACCTGAGAAAGTGGTGAGAAGTGAGGTCTGGAAGGTGTGTCAAGAGTTTGGAATTGATCCAAGAAGTTTCAAGAGTTTTCCAAGAAGGGGTTTGTGTGTGTGTGTGTGTGTGTGTGTGTGTGTGTGTGTGTGCTGAAAATGAAGTTTATAGCATTATAATCCTCAGGATTAAACTAGGAATGACGTGCATGGGAGGGTGTGGTGTCACAAATACAGAAGCCCTACAATTGCTTCTTGCCCTATGTGAGAGATGTAGAAAGGTAAAATGGAGTTCCTACCTTAAGGAACTTAGAGCCTATTTATAAAGAAAAAACCTATCCATAGGAAATACTTAGCAATTCAAGGCAGAGTGTATTAGGGGCCATTGGCCTGGGAGTAATTCAATTCAATTTAATTCAGTTCAGTTCAATTCAGAACAGTAAGCATGTATTCAGTAGACATGGGAAGGTCAGTTAGAGTGGCAATCACATGGCGGGGGGGGGGGGAGGAGGGGAAGGGCAGAGGTAATTAGTATTTGAACCTGAGTTGATGCAGGCAGTTGGAAAATGGAAAGGGATGAGGTAGATTTGAGAGCTAGAAGGAAGAAAGGACACTCCAAAGTGATGAACTAGATGTTGAGACAAGGGTTTTCATTTTCTTCTCACTACCCTTTTTGGTTTGGGGTTTTTTGTTTTGGTTTCCTTTTTTGTTTGCTTATCAAATGATTTGTTCAGCACCCTTTGGAAGTAAGCCAACCTCAGAGTAATTTTCCTTTTTTCCTATTCCCCACCCCCTGCCAAAGAACTTTCCCTTTGGGTTTAAGAATTAAGATGAGCATTAAAGAAAATATAGCCCGGATGGTTCTGATTCAATTATCCTGAATTCAGAAAAAAAATTAGTTTTAAAAAACTAAATCAGCCTTCAAAGTGCAGGAAACTCATTATACTTTCCATAAACACCCATGCCTGGTTTTTTCCCTTATAGAAATGATAACTTGGTACTTTTGGCAACCCCTGAAATTTACATTCCTAGGAGATCAGGATTTGATAATTAGAAAAATCTGGCCACTTTCCAGATACATTCCCCATGTCTTATAGAAAGATCTTTCCAAGTAGCATGTACATACTGTAAACATGTATGTCTGAAGATAAGTTTCCTGTTCCTTGGTGATGCTTCAATGGAACTTGAATGGAACTCTGTTATCCTGATGGCAAGATTTTTTCCTTTATTGTTGGTCACTCAACAAGCATTTGTTCAAATAGGTTATATCTGTAAAGTGATTAATACAGTGCCTTTCACAGAGTAGAGACACTCAATGAAGACTTATTCCCTTCTCCTCCCCCTTCATTAAGTGCCTTCTATGTGCCAGGCACTTTGTTAAACAATGAGGATACAAAGAAAGACAAAAGACAGTCCAGAAAAGAGTTCTTTCTAGAATGCTTTCTGGACTGAGATTCTAGAAAAGTGTACTTTCTGGACTGAAAATCTAGAAAAGAAGTGCAAATCTAGAAATGAGTACTTTCTAGATTGAGAGTCCGGAAAAGAGTGCTTCCTAGAGTGCATTCTAGATTGAGAGTATGGGGGGGGGGGTGCTTTCCAGAATGAGAGTCTAAAAGAAGACTTTCTAAAGTGCCTTCTGAACTAAGATTCTAGAAGAGAGTAAACTAACAGTCTAAAGAAGGACTGCTTTCTAGAATGCTTTCTGACCTAACAGTGTAGAAAAGAGTGCTTTCTAGAGTGCAGCATAGAAAGGAGTACTTTCTAGATTGAGAGTTCAGAAAAGAGTGCTTTCTAGACACTTTATAGATTGAGAGTCTACAGGGAGTGCTTTCTAGAATGAGAGTCTAGAAGGTGCTTCCTATAGTGCTTTCAGGACTAACAGTCTAGAAAAGAGGACTTTCTGAACTAAGATTTTAGAAGAATGCTTTCTGAACTGATGTTCTAGAAAACACTGCTTTCTAGAGTGCTTTCTGGACTAAGAGTCTAGAAAAAGAATGCTTTCTATATTGGAGATCTAGAGAAACAAGTGCTTTCTAAATTGAGAGCCCAGAAAAAAGTGCTTTCTAGAGTACTTTTTAGATTGAGTCTAGGAAAGAGTCCTTTCTAGAATGATAGTATGGAATAGGGTGTTTTATAGAATGCTTTCTGGACAAAGATTCTAGAAAAGAGTGCTTTCTGGATTGACAGTCTAGAAAAGGGAGTGCTTTCTGAACTGATGGTCTAGAAAAGAAGTGCTTTACAGAGTATTTTCTGGGCTGACAGCCTAGAAAAGAGTACTTTTTTAGATTGGAGATCTAGAAATGAGTGCCTTCTAGACTGAGAGTCCAGAAAAGAGTGCTTTCTAGAGCACTTTCTAGATTGAGAAACTAGGAAGAAGAGCTTTCTAGATTGAGAGTCTAGAAGAGGGTGCTTTCTAGAGTGCTTTCTGGACTAACAGTCTAAAAAGGAATGCTTTCTAGAGTGCTTTCTTGACAAAGATTCTAGAAAAGAGTGCTTTCTACATCACTTTTTAGATTGAGAGTCAGAAGTGAGTGTTTTCTAGAATGACAATCTAAAAGAGGGTGCTTTCTGGAGTGCTTTCTGAACTAAGATTCTAAAAAAGAATGCTTTCTGGACTGTCTAGAAAAGTGTACTTTCTAGATTGGAGATCCAGAAACAAGTGCTTTCTAGGTAGAGAATCCAGAAAAGAGTGTGTTCAAGATCACTTTCTAGATGGAGAATTGGGGGTGTGTGTGAGTGCTTTCTAGAATGAGAATCTAGAAGAGGATGCTTTCTAGAGTGCTTTCTGGACTGACAGTCTAGAAAAGGAATGCTTTCTAAATTGGACATCTGGAAATGAGTGTTTTCTAAATTGAGAGTCCAGGAAAGAGTGCTTTCTAGAGCACTTTCTAGATTGAGAGACTAGGAAGAAGAGCTTTCTAGATTGAGAGTTTAGAAAAGGGTGTTTTCTAGAATGATTTCTGGACTAACAGTCTAGAAAGGAATGCTTTCTAGAGTGCTTTCTGGACAAGGATTCTAGAAAAGAGAGCTAGAAAAGAGTGCTTTCTGAACTAAGATTCTAGAAAAGAGTGCTTTTTGGACTGATGGTCTAGATAAGGAATAGCTTTCTAGAGTACAAATCTAGAAATGAATGCTTTCTAGATTGAAGGACCAGAAACAAATGTTTTCTAGAGCAATTTCTAGATTGATTATCTAGGGGGGAGTGTTTCTAGAATGAGAGTGTTGAAGAGGGTGCTTTCTACAATGCTTTATGGACTAACAGTCTAGAAAGGAATGCTTTCTAGAGTGCTTTCTGGACAAAGATTCTAGAAAAGTGCTTTCTACATCACTTTTTAGATTGAGAGTCAGAAGTGAGTGTTTTCTAGAATGAGAGTCTAAAAGAGGGTGCTTTCTAGAGTGTTTTCTGGACTAAGATTCTAGAAAACAATGCTTTCTGGACTGACAGTCTAGAAAAGTGTACTTTCTATATTGGAGATTTAGAAACAAGTGTTTTTTAGATAGAGAATTTAGAAAAGAGTGCATTCAAGATCACTTTCTAGATGGAGACTTGGGGGTGTGTGAGTGTTTTCTAGAATGAGAGTCTAGAAGGGGTCCTTTCTAGAGTGCTTTCTGAACTAACAGTTTAGAAAAGGAGTGCTTTCTAGAGTGCAAATCTAGAAACAAGTGCTTTCTAGATTGAAGGTCCAGAAAAAAGTGTTTTCTACAGCAATTTCTAGATTGAGTATCTAGGGGGAAGTGCTCTCTAGAATGAGGGTGTTGAAGAGGATGCTTTTTACAATGCTTTCTGAATGAACAGTCTAGAAAAGAATGCTTTCTACAGTGCTTTCTGGACAGAGATTCTAGAAAAGAGGGCTTTCTGGACTAACAGCCTAGAAAAAGAATGCTTTTTAGAGTGCATATCTAGGAACATATGCTTTCTAGATTAAAAGTCCAAAAATACAGTGCTTTCTAGACTAATTTTTAGATTAAGAGTCTGAAGGGAGTATTTTCTAGAATGAGAATCTAGAAAAGAGTGCTTTCTATAGTGCTTTTCTGGACTAACAATCTAGAAAAGAATGCTTTCTAGAGTGCTCATCTAGAAACATGCTTTCTAAATTAAGAGTCCAAAAAGTGCTTTCTAGACCACTTTCTAGATTAAGAGTCTGGGGGGAGTATTTTCTAGAATGACAGTCTAAAAGAGAGTGCTTTCTGGTCTAACAGTCTAGAAAAGAATGCTTTCTAGAGTTCTTTCTGAACAAGTCTAAAAAAAGAGTGCTTTCTGGGCTGACAGTCTAGAAAAGAATGTTTTCTAGAGTGTGGATCTAGAAACAAGTGCTTTCTAGATTGAGAATTCAGAAACAAGTGTTTTCTAGAGCAATTTCTGGATTGAAAAATTAGGGAGAGTGCTTTTTAGAATGACAGTGTTAAAGAAAGAGGGTGCTTTCGAGAGTGCTTTCTGGACAAAGATTCTAGAAAAGAATGTTTTATAGATCACTTTCTAGATTGAGAATAGGGGGAGTGTTTTCTTGAATGAGAGTGTAGAAGAGGGTGCTTTCTAGAGTGCTTTCTGGACTAACAGTCTAGAAAAGGAGTCCTTTCTAAAGTGTGAATCTAGAAATAAACGCTTTCTAGATTTTCTAGAGTCCAGAAAAGAGTGCTTTCTAGATCGCTTTCTAAATTGAGAGTTTGAAGGGTGGAGTGCTTTTTGCAATAATTATCTGGAAGAAGGTACTTTCTACAATGCTTTCTGTACTAATAGTCTAGAAAACACTACTTTCTGGAATGCTTTTTGGACAAAGGTTCTAGAAAAGAGGGTTTTCTGGACTAAGAACCTAGAAAAGGAATGCTTCCTAGAGTACAGATCTAGAAACAAATGCATTCTATATTGAGAGTCCAGAAAAGAGTGCTTTCTAGACCACTTTCTAGATTGAGTCTGAATGAGAATCTAGAAAAGGGTGCTTTCTAGAGTGCTTTCTGGACTGATGGTCTAGAAAATACGTGCTTTGTAGTGTGTTTTCTGGGCTGACAGCCTAAAAAAGAGTGCTTTCTAGACTGGAGATCTGGAAATAAGTGTGCTTTCTAGAGTGTTTTCTGGATTAAGATTCTAGAAGAGAGCACTTTCTGGACTGAGTCTTTTGTAGAGAGATACATAGATGGATGGACGGTTATAGAGATTAATAGGAAGATAGGGAAAAGTAGATTGATAAGAAAGATATCTAGATTTATAGAAAGATGGACAGGTAGATAGAGAAAGATACATAAATAGACAAATAGATTCGGTTGATACAATAAATAGTTATAGAAAGATAGACACAGGAAAGAGCCAGCTGGCTATGCTGGCTAAACCACTGTTCTCTTCAGTCCTATTATACTAGAAATTCTTCCTGTATGTGCCAGGAAGCTCACCATAGAGAGAGCCGGTCACCAAGGAACGACTCTTTTGTCCATAGCACTCATGGAATCAGGCTGATGAGCCACTGAAGGGTCTGGACAGAATATCCTAAATTAGGGATTCTCGAACCATGTGTGCATCTGTAGATTGCAAACTTGTGTTTATGTATGCTCAAAAGAGCAACTCCCAGTCTCTTTACTCAAAGCATACACAAACAAATCTTTTTTTTAAGCAAAATTAGATTTCATCATATTCCACCACATCCATCAATTGTGTTCCCTTGTTTATTTGATTTACAACTCTTACTTTTTTTTCTTTCTTTTTAAAAATTGCATCACAAGGCTTAGGGTTTAGTTTTTTTTTTTTTTTTAAACTGAGTATGTTAAAAGTTTTGTGAGGAAATCAGGCCCTTCTCTTTGTTGAACTCTGGCCTCCAGCCTCTACAATCAAAATCCCTTTGGAAGCCAAGATAGAGAACACCAGGTGGATCAGCCATAGGAGAGAGTCCACGACCCAGAATGTCCACCCCTGAGCCTGGCCATCCGGGAAAGCTGAGCGAGCAGCCTGGAAGCCTCTCTCAGACAGCAAGATTCCAGGCTGTACTGGGAAAATCACATCTGTTGAATAGGACTTTGCATACCCAGCTTCCAAGAAACCATAAGGCATCTCCTTGACAACTGCTTGGCCCCCTTCCTTTCCTGGATGTGGAATGCATTTTTTAATTTTGTTAACATCTTGTATTCAGCTAGGAAAAAAATCTAATTTTTAGAAGAGCCATTATCCAAAAGTAATTAAAATAAGGGAATGTGGGAGAGGCACATAGATAAGATCCAGTGAAGTTGGGAGAAGACACAGACGTAAAATGGAGACAGAGAGAATTCAGGAAAAGGGAAAATCTCCAGCCCTGCTCAAGGGCAACAGACTAAAAAGTCCAGTCTAGCGGAGTGCCATCAGAACCACTCTGGTTGCCTTAAATCTGTCTGACTTTGATCTTAAAGCTTTAGATATTAATTTATCTCTTCTGGCCCCACAGAGGAATCCTGAGTTGGCTCAGAAACATGGTCAGATATAAGGCAGGAATGTTTTCCAGGTTGTGTTCTGGGAACTGTATAGAACCTTGTAAAGGAGGATTTCCCAAAGATATTTTAAGTGCGGGCCATGAAGTAGAGATTTAGAATCCCAAAACTAAGGCTCTCAAAGGGGATATGGCACATAGGACCATGCATTTGGAGTTAGAGGGGACTCATTATCTGCTCTGACATGGCCACATCACACTAAGTGTCAAAGCTTCTTAGTGGTTTGCAAGGTAATGAAGGTGAGAAACACAAGTCTGTAAACCAGAAATCTTATCAGACAGCAATGGACTTTACCCTTCTCTGCTAAATACTCACCCATTCTCCAGTCCCATCCCCCTTTGGGAGCCTTAGTTTTTGGATTCTAAATGTCTACTGCAGTGGCCAGCAGGCTTCACGTTAACATGAAAACTGGGTGTTTGCACACATAAAACACTCTCGATTATCCATAATTCATATTTTTTAAAGAGAGGAAAAAAAGTAATAAAAAAGAGAGAGAGATTTCCAGAGGTCTTCAAATTGAGACCAATCTCCAAGCTTCATCCACTATTAAATCAACCTTATTTCTCATTAAATCTTTTCCCAGGGATACATAGAAATAGCCAAAATGAAAATGTCGGGACAGCTAGGTGGTGCAGTGGATAGAGCATCAGCCTTGAAGTCAGCAGGAACTGAGTTCAAATTTGGTCTCAGACACCTAGCTGTGTGACCCTGAGCAAGTCACTTAACCCTAATAGCCTCAGCAAAAAAAAAAAAAAGCACACACAAAAAAATGAAAATGTCAGTTCCATCTTCCTTCTTGCTTTTTCATAGAGGGAGAATTAGATTTATCCTCTAAGCCTCAGTTTATTCATTTGAAAAATGGTGAAAATCTTACCTCTATAACTACCTATAACTACCAACGTTGCTCTGAGGCTCAAGTGAAATAACCAATAGAATACACTTTGCAAGCCTTAAAGCACATCAGAAACATTTATTATTATCTACTATCTACTACTTACGACTGTTTATTGTAACACGTAATAATGAGTTAATATTATTGTTGATGTATTTACATCAATGGGCTAACATTATCTGCAGACAGTACCCTTCACCTCTGAAAGATGAGATATAAAATTATATTTATATGAAAAATAATCTTGTTATGTCTATCAATTTTTTTCCAATATAAAAATAGGTTTAATTTCTATTCCTTAGCTCCAGAATTTTCCAGTGGCATTCCAATATTCCCCTAACCTCCAGATGGGCACTTATGGCTTCTGCTCTATTTCAAACATCTGTAACAGGACTTATAAGACTCAGGGACCAATCAGGGGTTGCTGTCATGCCAGTGAGGTACAAATCTGGTTCCATAGAAAGTGTCTCAATGTGGTAGAAAGAGCACAACATTAAAATGAGAACATATCTTGTATTCAGCTTGAAAAAATTCTTATTTTTAGAAGAGCCATTATTCAAAAATAATTAAAATAAGGGAATATGGGAGAGGCTCTGCACCATCTGGGGTCTACTTTACACTGCTTTGGTGACCTAGGGCACTTAAATTCAGCCTAGATCATCACTTCTAAGGTACCTTCGGTTCTAGCTATGTTAACTGTGATTCTTTATGAACCTCAGTTTCTCCATCTGTACAATGGGAGAATTGGATTATGACCTCTAAAGTTCTTTCTGATTTTCTCAATATTTTGGTCCTGTATACCTATGGATAAGTGTTTCATGGCCAAACAGGGTTTGAGGAAAAGTCTCTGCCCAGTAATACCAGAAAAAAACTTACCATCTGCAAGAAATCAGCTGAAAGGCAAAAAGCAAAGGAGAAAGGTCAGAGATTGAAAGGAATGTGCTTTGAGGGGAATGTGTTTTAGAGGTGAGAGGTTACTCTGCAGGAGGTTTTTTGTTTTTTAAACTTCAGAGAATGAGTGGGTAGGGAGTAAGGGCAGAATTAATGATTATTAAATGATCCACCAAAGAACATTTTATCAAGTACCAGTGACTGTCCTCAAGTTGTTTATCTGTAAGAGAATGGAATGAACATTTATTAAGTGATTGTCTTGGGCCAGACACTGTGCTAAGCACTTTATAAATACTCTCTTATTTGGTCCTCACAACAATCCTGTGAGGTAGATTTTATTATTCCCAATTTTTTATAGTTGAGCAAGCTGATGCAGACTGAGATTAGGTGACTTGGCCAAGGCCACACAGCTAAATGTTTTTTATTGGATCAACCTTTCATTGGATCTGCCTTCTGTGTATTATCATAGAATGGAGTAATATTGAAGAAACCCTGATGGACTCTTTCCCTATTCGAATATAAGCTCTTTGAGGGAAGGAACTGTTTTTTTTTTAATTTAATATTTTCCCCCAGTTATATTCAAAATCATTTTTATATTTGTTTCTATTTGAGTTCTAGTTTCTCTCCCTTATCCCCATCCACAATTATTCCCACAATTAAGAAACCACATGTCAAGTTATACAAAACATTTCCATAAAAGTCAGGTTGCTAAAGAAAAGATAGATCTAATGAAAATAAAAACCCTCAAGAAAAATTAAATTAAAAAGAAAGAGGTAGAGAAAGAGAGAATGTTTTAGTCAGTATTCAGATATAATCAGTTCCTTCTCTGGATATGGACAGGATTTTTCATCAGAAGTCCTTCAGAATAGTTGTGGGTGATTGCACTACTGAGAATAACAAAGTTATTTACAACTGGTCCTCCCAGAACATTGCCATTAATTTGTATACAGTATATTTCACTTTGTTCACAAAGCACTTTCCAGGTGTTTTTTGTTGTTGTTGTTGTTGTTGTTTGTTTTTTGGGTTTGGTTTTTTTTTTTTGGTTTGGTTTGGTTTTTGTTGTTGTGTTTTGACAGGAAATGTTTTTTTCATTTTATTTTGCATTGCTAGTGGCTAGCATAGTGCTCAGCATATAGTAGTTACTAAATGCTTACTGAATAGTAGATTAAGTCCCTTGCTTTTGGGTTTCAGTGAAAAGATTTCAAACAGTAGAACTCCTTTTTAAAAATAAATTATGAAAATCTCTTCTTCCTTTTCAATTCAGTAGAAAAATCAGTGGGTCTAGTATATCAGTGCTTCTTTAACAGGTTAAAAGAAAATTACTATTTTTAAACTTCTTTGAAGATGTCCCAGAGTCAATCCTTTCTGTTCCATTATTGGGCTTCTCATCTTAGGTTTGGGTTTGTCCACAAATCTGATGTGGATTTTGGCAACCACAGCATGGGCTTTTTCACCAAAGTCCTCCTTTGAAAACCTTCTAAAAATACAGAAATGACCCTGGCTGTCTTTTCCTTGAAGTCCAGGTTTTTCTGAAGACCAACTCCATAAAGCTCACAGAGGTCCAGCAGCAGGTTGGCTAGTGGGTGATGAATGGTTTAGTGATTTTTAAAGTTCAGGGGCTCAATAAAGAGCAAGAGTGATGGAGGAGGTGAGAAGTTGCTACCCTAGAGAAATCACAAGCCAAAGTCTGGCCATTGTCTAATCAATCATTCAATCATCTCAAACTAGCACTTATTGAGAACCTACTACATACTAGATACTGTCTTTATTGCTAGACATACGAAGATGAAGAATAAAACTAGGAAATGTTTCCCAATTTAAGGTTCTCTTGGAACTGACTTGCCTAAATTTCTCTTTTTCTTTTGGGATCAGACTGGTGATTGAATTGATGTTGGGAACTTCTGGTGAGGAAATTCCCTTCCCCAATGCAGATTGACCCATATTCTGATAGCTTTAAGAGAGTCATCAGGGGTAGAGAGATGAAATGATACATCCAGAGCCACATAGTCCAAGGTATGGACTTGAGTCCAGATTTCCCTGTGTCTGAGACCAACATTCTAGTTTCTATGTTGAGAGTGCCCATCAGAGTCCTCATTCATTTATAAAGCTTCTCCAATCTGTTTTGCTTCTTCTGCGATAGGTCCTGAGATCAATGAGGAAGGGATAGTTTTTGATTAAAACATTGTGGGATAGGGGGCATCTAGATGGCTTAGTGGATAGAGCACCAGTCCTGAAGTCAGGAGGACCTGAGTTCAAATCTGGTCTCAGACACTTAACATTCCCTAGCTGTGTGATCCTGGGCAAGTCACTTAACCTCAATTGCCTCAGCAAAAAATAAAAAAATAAAAATTTGTGGAACACAGAAGGTCCCATTCAGAGGGGAACACACTGTTACATACATGTAGGGTAGGGGAAGGATATGCTCTTTCTTATCCAGTGAATGTGAAGAAGCTGTCTGGGGGAGAAGAGAGACCTAAGAGCAAGCAAGTGAATATGTCACCTGAAGGAAAACAGTCTGAGAGACTCCCCTCACTTTTTTCCCCTTTGGGGGGCTGGTTGTATTTGTCCCCATAGATTATCATGTTGAACTCTGTTTCTGATCTCCACGGCTACATTGACAAGAGCCAGCTGACAAGGGAGCTGGGGGGAACTCTAGAATACGGTCACGGACAATGGATACACCATCGAACAGTGAGTACCAACCTGGGTGAAGGATCTGTCCTTGAAGGTTCTGGGCGGTGAGGGAATGAATGAAGGGAGATAATAACAGCCAAAAACAACAATAATAAAATTGAGAACAATAATGTTATGTTATTATCCATAGTAAGAGTAATAATTATGTAATTATTATAAAAACTGTTATTGGATTCTGGGACAAAGTTTACAAAGTACTTTACATACATGATTTCATTTGCCTTGACAAGCAAAGTGGAAAGAGCTTTAGATTTGCAATCAGGCAGATCTGGGTTGATACCTGTTTGTCACTTACTACTTCAGTGACTCTGGGTGAATTAGGTAACTGAGCTTGAGGTTCTTGGTCTCTAAAATGAGGGAGTTAAGGAAGGTGACTTCTAAAGTCCCCTGCAAGTCTAAGTTTATGGTTCTGTGATCCTGCAAATGATGTTGTGAAATTGGTACTGATAAGTGATCTTATTTTATGATGAAAGCCTCAAGGACAGGTAATTTGCTTCTTGTGATACAGCTAGAACTGACTCTAAATTCTGGGTTCTAGACAACACAACGGAAGACCTCCAGTGATCACAGACTCCTAGTTGCCAGCCATACACCAAAGGATGTACCATATTCCATGGGGCAGATTGGATATAGAAGGCAAAGGGAGATGATTTCTGGCATCAAACAGAATCTCTTTTTTAGAGAGGCTCTTGTTTCATCTCTATATCTTCAATCTCTCCAAGTCCCTAATCCCTAGTCCAATATTGATATTGAAGTCAAGAAGTCTAGAATTCACATCTAGAATACATACTAGTTCTGCATTCTCTGGACAAGTCACTTAACTCCTATGTGCCTCAGTTTCCTTATCTGTAAAATGGGCATATTCACAGCCCCTGCCTCCCAGGATTAGTATGAGGGGTCAGCTAGGTGGTGCAATGGATCGAGTCCTGTAGTTCAAATCTGGCCTCAGATATTTCATAGCTGTGTCATTTAACCTAGGCAAGTCATTTAATCCAAATTGCCTCCCCTCCCCCTAAAAAAAAAAGGATGGAAGGAGATATTTGTAAAATGCTTTGTAAACGTTAAAGAGCTATATAAATGTTTATTATTATCATCATTGATGATAAAAAAAGTCATAAAACACAACTGGCATATAGTAGGTGCTTGATCAGTGTTGGGTGATTGTTGTGGCAACATAACAATAGTCAATATCCGTTGATTTCTGATTTTCCTCAAATTTGCAAGCAGCTCTGCTCCTTATTAGGGTTAGGAAAAAAAAATAAATAAAACTTCCCTGTGGAGGAAAGCATGGACATGGAAGCAGCACGTAGCCAACATCTTGTGATCAAATAAGTACCCTCTTCCTTTGACCAGGACCAGAGAACCCAGTTCAAGCCCATGGCTAGCCTGGAGGAGGTGGCCAACTTTAGGTTTAATATTCTCTGCCTTGCTTTTAGTGCTATCTTTTGGTATCTCTGCCTTTCCAGCCTGCCACCAGGAGACCATTGTCCTGGGGGCATCTCTTTTGGCTGCTCTCTCCCCAGCAAGGTAACTTGGTTTTCCTGTTCCATGCCCTCAGGGACTAGCTGTGGATTTATGGTAGACAAAGGGCATCCTATAAAATTCATGTACTAATTAGCAAGGGATGTTGAAGGAAGAGTCCTGTAGCATGTGTGCATTTTAGCCAATACCTTCTGGACCCCCAAACTCCACCTTTGAGGCCTAATCCAAAGGGAGAGCTCTATTGGTGAAATTTCAGAGTAAGTATTCTTTTCTTTCCCTTTCTTAGCTTTTCTCCCTCCTTCCCTCTTTCTTCCTCCCTCTTTCCTTTCCTCCCTCTTTCCTTTCCTTTCCTTTTCCTTTTCCTTTCCCCTTTCCTTTCCTTTCCTTTCCTTTCCTTTCTCCTTTCCTTTCCTTTCTCCTTTCCTTTCCTTTCCTTTCTCCTTCCCTTCCCTTTCTCCTTTCCTTCCCTTCCCTTTCCCCTTCCCTTCCCTTCCCTGTCCTGTCCTGTCCTGTCTTTTCGAACAGAGATTCCTCCAGACACTGCTAGGAAGGAGATCAGAACAGCGGACAGCTCCCCCTTCCTGGAAAGCTTCCAGTTTATTAGGCAACAGGGGCAGAAAGGGCTTCTTCCAGCTAAGGTTGCCACTGCTTTCTTCCCCACCTTTTTGGGGCAGAGTGATGGATACCACAGACTCTGTCCTGAGTGGGTTTGGGCTCTCTCAACCTTGAAGCCCTAGGGATGGGACTGCCCTGCTTGGTGGAGGGAAAGCAGCTGGAGCTGGGTCCGTGTCACCAAGCTGGTCTGCCAAAGATTAGGGAGGTCCTAGGTTTAAATTTTTGAAGAAGTCACCTATCATGTCTGCTCCTCAATTTCTTTGCGTCAAATGAGGATTTGAATTGGGATCATGTATAGCCTTGAGCAGAAACTCTGTGACCCCCTTGACTTTTCTGAATACTGTATAAAATGGCAGTTGACCTAGATTTCCCTGAGGTCCAAATCCCACCCCAGACATGATTTATGTGACAAGATTTATTTAGGCAAGACACTTCCTGCCCTTGGGGCTAAGTTTTCTTCTCTGTAAAAGGAGGTAAGGGTAGACTGGATGTTTTCAGAGGGTCCCTCTGGGATCTAGGAACCTGTTGTGATTCTAGTTACCATGGAAGCGAGGGACAGAATCTACTAACTCGAGTTATTTGCTAGAGTATAAACCTTTGATCTCTGCTCATCCTTTGGTGACTTGTAAGTGGCAGAGGGGAGGGATCAGAGCGGATCTGAAGCAGGGTCTTCTGCTCCTATAATGCCCCTCCTCCCTCTCTTTGCCTTGGTCTTGCCAGGACTCCTGGTATCCCCACTTGAAGAGTTTTTCATAATCCTCAGGTCTCAGAAAGGCCCCTATTGAAGCAGAGATTTCTTACCCAAGGCCAAGTGAGCTACAAAGCACGTAAGCAAAGGGGAAGTTACTGATGGGAAGGGATAGGTGAGGGACAGATAAACTTTTTGAATGGGAAAGTAAGAAAAAATCATTGAGAGAGCACAGCTTATGTTCCTGTACTGGCACTTTTTAAAAATTTAAATACATTTTTTTCACTTAGTGAACATTTATTTTCTCACCCCCACCTAAAAGAAATAAAATCTTGGCTTTCTGGCTCTAGAGCCATCCCATCCAATTCCCTCATTTTTCAAAGGAATAAACTGAGGCCCAGGTTATAGGACTATATATTTAGAGGTGGGAGAGAGCTCAAAACTCATCTAGTCCAATGCCTTCATTTTCCAGAGGAAAAAAAAAACTGGGACTCAGACCAGAGATTTAGAGTAGGGGGAAGATCAGAGACAACTCCTTCATTTTGAGAAGACCAATGAGTGATTTAATGAGGGTCGCCCAGAAAGGAAGCAGCAAACTGAATTTAAAGCCCACTTCTTTGATATCAGCCCCAGCTTTCTTTCCACTGTAATGCCCTGTTTTGGCATCTCCCCACTAGGTGCCACATTATAATATATTCATTGTTGCTCTTGGAAAGCACCAGTGGGGATCCTCACTGTGTTGTCATTCAGTCAGTTTGGAGAGGAACGGGCCCCAGTTGGAGCCCCAGTTCTTCCTGCTGTGTGATCACATCTGATTTCTAACCTTTGTGAATTTTGGTTCCTCCTGCAACAATATGGGGGGACAAATACTTGCACTACCTGCCTTCTGGGATTGCTATCTGCTTTGTAAACTTTAAAAGTAAAACCTCCAGAAATGGGGGTGGCTATCATTACTATTTTTTATGGTAATGGGAGTCTAAGCAAGTCATTCACTTCTCAGGACTTTAGACACCTCTCTAAGACCCTGCATTGCAGAAAAGGCATCCACTTGAATTGATGGTGAGGTTACTTTTCCAAGAGTTCCCTATGACAATGAAATTGCAGTCTCTTTATTCCCATTTTTCTCCTTTTTTCTCTCCTTTCTTCTCCTTCTCCTTTTTCTTTCTCCTCCTCCTCTTCTTTCTCCTTCTTTTCCTCCTCCTCCTCCTTCTCCTCCTTTTTCTCCTCCTTCTTTTCTCCCTCCTCCTCCTCTTTCTTCTTCTTCTTCTTCTTCTTCTTCTTCTTCTTCTTCTTCTTCTTCTTCTTCTTCTTCTTCTTCTTCTTCTTCTTCTTCTTCTTCTTCTTCTTCTTCTTCTTCTCCTCCTCCTCCTCCTCCTCTTTCTCCTCTTCCTCTTCCTCCTCCTCCTCCTGGTCCTTCTCTTTTCCTCCCCTTTCATCTCAACTTTCTTCTCCTTTTTCTTCTCTATCTCCCTTTCTCCTCTTCTCCTTTTTTTACTTCCTTCTCTTCCTTCTCCTTTTTTCTTTCTCTTCTTCCTCCTCATCTTCCTTCCTATCCATTGGATTCTGAGGCTTTACTGGAGAAGACAATGGTCATAGTCAGAGCATGGGGGTCTCTGCCATGTTATTCCACCCAATCTGACACTCTTTAATGATCTTCCTTGCCTTTGACCTCTCAGGCCATAGAAAACTTTGCCCTGACAGTGAAAACCACAGCCCAGATGTTACAGACCTTCGGGACCGACCTGGCGGAGACAGAGCTACCCAACGATGTCCAGTGCACAGAGCAGCTTCTCCAGTCCCACATGGAGCAGCACAGCAAGCTGAAGGTGGGTGCTCACCCCGGTCTCTGGCACAGCAAGCGTGGGGAGACAGGAAGGCTGGCTGCTGACTCCCTTTGGTGTCTGTAGGACACCAGCTGCAACTGCTGCAGGACGCTGAAGAAGGCTGACTGCTAGTTAAAAATAAAGGTCCCTCATCTCCTTTCCCTTCCAGTGAACTTACAACTGGTGATTATCCCGAGGAGTCTAAAGCAGGGGGACAGGAGCTGAGGGAAGGCTGGGAGCACCAGCCGTCAGGTGCTGGGTACTGTCTTGCAGGCAGCCACATTAATCATCGTGCCCTGAGTAGGGTGGGAGGACAGATGCAAGAAGGGGGGCTTTAACGTGAATCATGCTGGGACCTCCTCTTCTGCCACCAAAAATGAGTCCAAGGCCAAAAAGAGGGCAAATAACAAAAATTAGCCACTTCCATGTAGGCAAGCTTAAAGATGCCCAAAGCACTTACTGCAGCATGGTCCAGGGCACAAACCTCCCTAGCTCCCCAGAACTAGGGGTTCTGGATTTGAATTTGGGCTCTGCAACCTCCTGACCTGGTAAGTAACTTACCTTCTCAGGGCCTTAATGGCCCTAGTGAGGGATTTGGGCTCAATGGTGATTCTAGATCTCTGATCTCCCCCCGAATATCACTATAATCCAGGGAGGTCATTGTTACCTCCATTTTACAGGTTGGGAACCTAAATAATGGGATTTGCTCAGGTTCCTGAAGCTGCCAGGTAAATGCAATGTGATGTACTTCTCCAGGCCTCAGTTTCCCCATTAGTAAAAAGCAAGAGTTGGAATAGATGATTTCTAAAGATCCTTTCAACTCTAAATTAGTGGAATCATAGATTCTTTTTATGGTAAACTTGGATTAGAAGGGAATACTAGAAATCCTCTACCAGGCATGTGTTAATAAATATTTAACAGTTGGTTTTCAGGAAGAAAATAAAATGTGCACAACACACATTTTTAAGTTTCTTTCTCATTATTAACATTTTCTCCATTGCTTTCTTAAGTCTAGACAACCACCAAAACAATAAATTGAGTCCTGAATTTTTGTGAAATGTCAATGTTCACATTGGATATTTAACAATCAGCTCTTTAGAACCTGTAGGAGCTGCTTCCAGAACTCTTGTGGGGGGAAAAGGCAATGAGTATATAGATCGTCATTCTGAAGATGAGGGAGGTGGGTCCAAGCAATGTAGGATTTGTTCATTAAACCTCTCAGCTCTATCACAGAGAGTTGAGACAGATCTGATCCTTTGGGGGCGGGTGTAGGTTTGAATGAGAAAAGGGATCCTGTTGTGATCCTGATTTGGAAGAGCAGAAATAGAGAAGGCTTGGAGAGGGGCATTAAGCCAGCTTAGGCTGAGCCATGCAAAGGTCATCCAGAAACAGAGATGGGGAGGATATTGGGGGCTAGAGAAGTGAGCCTGCACCCCCAAGAGCACACCTAGATGTTTCACCTAAATTTGCTTCAGGCAAGCCAGTATGGACAGAGCCAGGGAGAAAGAGCTTCTAGGGAGAGAAAGCCTTTAATAGTAGAAAGGATATGGGTTTGGAGACATCAATTTGTTATCCATGTGATTGGAGAATCATTTCAATTCTCGATGTCTCATCTGAAAAATGATGGGACTAAATTAAATGACCAGTAAGGTCCCTTCTAGATCTGGATCTGGGATTCCTTTTTGTGCCTTAGTTTCCACATATGAAAAATAATTAAACATCCCAGACAATTAAAAAGAAAAAAAAGTTGATCGAGAATTTTATTTTATTTTATTTTATTTTGCTAAATGTCAATTTGTCTTTTCTCTGCCCAGGCTGAGCTGAAGCTGGCAGGGAGCCAGGGGGGAACATTACTGTCATGCATCCGAGAACCAGCCAGCAAGAATCCCAGCAGCAAGCTCAACCCTGATGAACTGGAGAACGTCCTGACTGTCGAAAGGTGGGCAAAGATCTTCCCTGTATTCCCAACAGCATCAGCGTATTCTCCTTTAAAAAAACATCCTACCCTTTAATATTTAGGGTCCTGAAAACACTAAGGCTGCTTATCTCCACATGGATTCTGGAAGTAGTGAAAGTGACCGTAGGACCACCATTGCCCATGGTCATCACTCACTTCACTGAGTGCCTTTAAGAAAGACATGGAACAATGAGGTCTCATCCTATCTGCCTTTCTTCCCTTTTTCTCTTGCTCCCTGAAAATTCACAAGATGCAGAGGCAGTAATCACTAAATTAGAGAGGTGGGAGTCTGGCAGCTCTCTCGTCCAAACCATACAGGAAAGGGGCAGCTCAGGAGTGCCATAGTGCATACAGCTCCAAGTCAACAGTCAGGAAGACTCATCTTCACAAGTTCAAATGTGGCCTCAGACACTTATTAGCTGTATGATTCTGGGCAAGTCACTACACCTTTTCTTTTCTGCTTCACTTTCCTCATGGCAAGTCACTACACCTTTTCTTTTCTGCTTCACTTTCCTCATCTATAAAATGAGCTGGTGAAGGAAGTGGCTAACCACCCCAGTATCTTTGCCAAGAAAACCCCCAAAAGGGGTCACAAATTGCTAAATATGACTGTAGCAACTCAACAACAAAATAAGATCCTATATTTATATTGAATTTCATCTTATTGGATTCAGCCCAAGGCTCTAGTTTGGCAGTTCCCAAACTTTTTGGTATCAGGACCTAAAAATTACTGAGGACTCTCTCAGCCCACAAAGAGTTTTTGATTGGTTGGGTTATATCTGTCAGTATTAGAAATTAAAACTCATAAATTTTAATGTATTAATTCAGTAAAATAATAAACCCATTACATATCAACATAAATAAAACATTTTTAAGAAAAATAATTTCTTCCAAAACAAAACAAAACCAAAAAATAGTGAGCCGAGTAGCATTGTTAGTATTCTTATAAGTCTTTTTAGTATCTGGTTAAATCGATAATAACTAGATTGTCCTATCTGCTTCTGTTTTTAATCTGTTGTATTATGTTGTTTTGGTTGAAGTATATGAGGAAAATCTAGCTTCATACAGAAAAGGGAGGAGGCTTTTGATAGGCAAATAACATCTTAGAATTACGAGAATAGTTTTTATTATCACGTATCCCCTGGATGGTTCTTGGAGACCCCCAGGGGCGCACAGAACCCCTTTGAGAACCTTGGCTTTGCTCATTGACATCTGGTTGAATCCTGGGTATTATTGATGGATGTCTTCCAGCTTTGTGTCTCCTACAGACTTTAGGAAAATGCCATCTATGTCTTTCCCTGTCTAAGCTGGTTCTTCCCCTTTGTTTATGTTTCTGACATATTCCCAGTTCCTCCTTGCTTCCCTCTACTCTTCATGGATCTGTACACATATATGAGGTAGAACAGGAGTCAGTCATTATCAGAAATCCTCATCCTCATTGGAATTTTAGAAAATCATTTTTAAAAAACTTATTTTCTCCTCATACCTTTTGGTCATTATTTTGCATTTCTCGATATTATCAATAGCATTTTGCAATCATTCTCCAATACCTTGATTACTAGATCACCTTCCCTTAACCCAAAGTCCTCAGTGTAGATCTTATCTGAATATCTAAGCACATGGGGTAGCTTTCAATAATAACTTCTATATTTAAATATGGTTGCAAGATACCACAATTAACCCTTCCAATAATCAAAAATTCCTCAAGAAAAATAGTCTGAAAATTTTTCTGCCGTGAATTCCAGTAATATCTATTTTTGGATATATATAATATTATATATACATATATCTATATGTGTATAAGTATAGATGTGTATTGTATAAATATATATGTTATATATACACATATATAACACACACATATGCTCACACATACATATGTATGTGTATATTGCATATAGATATGTATGTGTATATATACATATATATGTACATGTATATCTACCAATGGAAAAAAGGATAGCTATAGAAAAATCTAGATGAAAAATAAATCCTAAATTAATAATATATGGAAAATTATTCTAAAGGATTAATAATGTAGTCAGTCATTTATGTTATGATCTCATTAGGGCTTCTCTTGGCAGAGATACTGGGTTGGTTTGCCATTTCCTTCTCTAGTTATTTTACAGATGAAAAATCTCTTTCTCTGTCTCTGTCTCTGTCTCTCTCTCTTTCTGTCTCTCTTTGACTCTTACTCTCTCTGACTCTCTCTGTCTCTATCTTTCTCTTTCTCTCTCTTCTCTCTGTCTCTCTGTTTCTCTGTCTCTGTCTCTCTTTCTGTGTCTCTGTTTCTGTGTGTCTTTCTGTTTCTCTGACTCTGTCTGTCTTTCTCTTTCTCTCTCTATCTCTGTCTCTGTCTCTCTGTCTCTGTCTTTGTCTCTCTGTCTCTGCCTCTCTTTGTTTCTCTCTTGTGTCTCTGTCTCTGTCTGTCTCTTTCTCTTTCTCTCTCTCTCTCTTTGTTTCTCTCTGACTCTCTGTCGCTCTCTTCCTCTTTCTCTGTCTCTCTTCTCTGTCTGTCTTCTCTTTCTCTCTCTGTCTTTCTCTCTGTGTCTCTATCTCTCTCTCTCTCACATACACACTCTCCTACCAGACATACCCCTCTATTGTTTTTTCAGTTCTTTCTCTGAGGTTCCCATGTCAGATTCTTTTCTCAAGTTGCTACATCTGAGACAAAATATGCATACCCACGTGTATGTATATATGTATATATAAATACACATGTGTGTATATGCACATATATATATACATGGATCTATATATAGATCTATACAAAGAGACATATCTCTCTCCCTAGATTTCCTTGACCCCACACATATAGATATAATGCCTTTGACCCTATATACATTTAAAGCTATATGAAAGTGAAGGGATAACACTTAATAGTCTCATCTTTTCTAGATCTAAGTCTGTGGTCCTGCATCCTAAGTCCTAGGGCTATACTTGATCTCACATTTAACCTTTACTTCTTGTATGGAGACTCAGTTTCTTCATCTGTAAAATATGGATGATAATAGCATCTAGTTCAAAAATCTGTATTGGGGGAGGGTGCTAGTAAAGCACTTTTTAAGGCTTGAAGGTCATAGAAATATGAGTGATTATATATACCTTTATAATAAGGGCAGGTAACAGCAGTAGGAATCATGGCTATATATACCTTTATAATAGGAGCAGATAATACCCATTGGAATCATGGCTGTATATACCTTTATAACAAGGACAGGTAACAACAGTAGGAATCATGGCTGTATACACCTTTATAATAGGGGCAGGTAACAGCAGTAGGAATCATGGCTGTATACACCTTTATAACAGGGACAGATAATCCCCATTGGAATCATGGTGTATACACCTTTATAACAGGGACAGCTAACAGCAGTAGGAATCATGGCTGTATACACCTTTATAACAGGGACAGGTAACAGCAGTAGGAATCATGGCTGTATACACCTTTATAACAGGAACAGGTAACAGCAGTAGGAATTATGGCCGTATACACCTTTATAACAGGGACAGGTAACAGCAGTAGGAATCATGGCTGTATACACCTTTATAACAGGGACAGGTAACAGCAGTAGGAATTATGGCTATATACACCTTTATAACAGGAACAGGTAACAGCAGTAGGAATTATGGCTGTATACACCTTTATAACAGGGACAGGTAACAGCAGTAGGAATCACAGCTGTATACACTTTTATAATTGGGGCAGGTAACAGGAGTAGGAACCATGGCTGTATACACCTTTATAACAGGGACAGATAATACCCATTGGA
>JAJPUD010002732.1:237671-277376 GCA_023553655.1 Myrmecobius fasciatus
AGATAATACCCATTGGAATCATGGCTGTATACACCTTTATAACAGGGGCTATAATGTTTTTAACCCCAGTTGCCTCGGTTGGGAACAAATGGACACTAGCACACTGTCCCTCATCTGTTTCTCCTAGGTTACTAGCTCAGCTGGATGAGACAGAAAAGGCCTTTGACCAGTTCTGGACCAAGCATTACCTGAAGCTAAACCAGTGCCTGCAGCTACGGCACTTTGAACATAATTTCCGAGAGGTAATTTTTTTTTCTCTTTCTCCCCCTCCCTCTTATAACTTCTTTCTCTGGGGAGGGGCCATCTCTGGTGCTGAATTCTCCCCCACTCATCTCCCTTCTGAAGTTGCTCACTGGGAGACTCTCAATTCTCTGTGATTCAGAGAGCCAAGATGCTCTTAGGGAATGAGGATGGGATTTGGAGCCGCAGAAGGGAGTTCTTTGTAAGAGGTTTTGGCTGGATGACCCATGACATTCTTTCCAGCACTAGCCAAATCCACAATAACTGATTAGGCTCTCATTGTGTGTCCAGGAACTGTGGTATATAAATGCAAGCAGAAGGAAAGCTGGTCCCTGTCTTCAGAATGAAAGCTAATGTAACACCCCCAAAGTTACATCTGGAGAGTGAAAAGCCATAGACCAGTGGACCATCCTCCTTCCTTCCCAGGACTCATCTGGAATATAGAATTAAGAAGGATGGAAAGAATATCTGTGTTTTTATTATTTTTGTTATATTATTTATAAGCATAAAAGGAGATTAGACCAAATGATGTTATCATTCTCAGTGTTGGGGATTTGGAAGATTTTCCAGTGATGTCAGTGGTGGTGGTGACTGAGAAAACCTGAAGGAAAACCTTCAGGATGATGGAGAATTCTTGAAACTAAGCTCCTCATAGATCATGGGCTCGAAAAACTATAGCTAGAAAGGAGCTCATTTTTACAGATGAGGTAACTGCATCCCAGGGAGATGAAGGCACCGGCTTGGGGGGGGGTCTCTAGAGTATACAGGCATCTGGTCAAATCCCACTTGAGACTCTGGGGACAGTGATAAAAGGGAAAGGACATTATCTGGAGTTTTATAGAACTCTGGGTGGGAATATCTAGAGCCCTCAGCCTGAAGTCCGGGAGACCAGAGTTCAAATCCAGCCCTTGACTTTTCCTGACTAGGTGATGCTGGCTAAGTCCCTTCATCTCTGTCTCAGTTTCCTTAAATGTAAAATGGGGATAATATTAGTACCCATTTCCCAGGGTTGTTATAAGAAGCAAAGGAGACAGTAATTGTAAAGGTGTAATGGGGAGAGCGCTGATGTCTGAGCCAGCAAGACCTGACACATGGCATGTAATCCTGGGGAGGTTCCTTAATGTGTCACTGACCCAGGTAACTCTCTAAAATGCTAAAAGGCTACAGAACAAGGAGTTTTATCACCAGCGGTTCCTCAGGCCAGTGAAATCGGGTCCGGTACAAATCCAGGTGCAATTGGATCAGATGCATTGATTTCTCTAAGCCACATGTTCTTTCTCTCTCTTCTGCAGTCATTGGAAGGTTTGTGGCTGGATTGCTCCACTCTGTTTTTCAGGTTAAACTGGCCCTGGATAGCCTCATGTGTGTACAGGCAAGATTCACAGTCATTGGGAATAGTGTGGCGCGTGTGGAACAGCTGCTGAAGGAGCGGAAGAATCTGGAGGAGAAAGGCCAGGTGGGTGAGAGAGATGCTGGCACCTTGGGAAAGGGTCTGCTGGGGTCAGCAATGGGCTGCCCCCCTCCTCAAATCTGTCTGCAAGTCAGGAGTTACCCTGGCCATGGATTGGAGCAGGTGGACCCACCAGCAGCAACTGCAATAATCCAAGATGTGAGGGGAGGAGAGGCTCCACCAGGATGGGGTAGGGGCTGAGGAGAGAAAGGGCATCATGGGCAGATGTTGGAAAGGCACAAATGGCACATCTGGGCAATCGGTGGAGATACTGGCGTTTCTAACTGACAGGATGGTAGTACCCACAACAGTAATATGGAAGTTGGGAAGATGGGGAGGTTTTAGGAGGAAAAATAATGTACAGTTTTGGACACATTGAAGTGGAGATGTCTACAGGACATCCACTTCAAATTTCTAACAGGCAATTATTGAATATGACCATAGTTGAGGAGACTAAATTAGATAGTAGATAGTAGATAGATAGATATATAGATAGATGGATGAATAGAGAAAAATGAATGATAGATAGATATAGATCAATGATCAACAAATGTAGATACATTTATATAGATGAATGAATGATAAAAAAGAAATATGTAGATGAATGATAGCTAGACAGAGAGACAGATAAATGGTTAGATGGATGGATGTGAGGTTAGATGAATGATAGATAGATATAGATACATTTGTATAGGTGAATGAATGATAGAAAAACAGATGTAGATGAATGATAGGTAGACAGACATTCAGACAGATATACAGACAGATGGACAGATAGATAGATAGATAGATAGATAGATAGATAGATAGATGGATGGATGGATGTGGGGATAGATCAATGATATATATAGATGATTGATAGATATAAACACATTTATATAGATGAATGAATGATAACTAGACAGATAGACAGGTAGATAGATGGATGGATGGATGGATGGATGTAGGAATAGATGAATGCTAGATAGATAGATAGATAGATATAGATAAATGATTGACAGATGTAGATACATTTATATGGATGAATGAATGATAAAAAGAAATATGTAGATGAATGATAGCTAGACAAACATTCAGACAAATGGACAGACCGACAGATAGATGAAAAGGAATTTTTGTATGATTTCCATGATTTCAGATCTTGTCAGAGGTGCTGTAGCTATTCATTTAACTCTTGCATTGATTATTGAATTCAGTATGTATCATTTAACCAGCCACTTAACCAATTTGGTCCAATTTAACAAAATTTATTAAGCTCCTACTGTGTGCTAGAAGAGAAAAAGACAGAAATGAATGTCTCTGCCTTCAAGAAGCTTCCATTCTACTTGGGGAAGCAATATGTACAGAAGTGAGTAAATCCATGGTGCACACAAAGTTTTATACATCCATGTGCACACATATACATATGAGAAAGGTCTGGATTCATGCCCTCAGGCTAAGAACCCCAGAAATGAGACTTCTTCAGTCACTCCTGAGCACAGGCTGCTTCTGACACGTGGATTCTGTTTCCCAGGAGCCACTGGAGAAGGCCCAGTCCTTGGCAGTGACTGGTGACCAACTTATCCAGAGCAACCACTATGCAGTGGACTCCATCCGGCCCAAGTGTGTGGAGCTCCGGCGCATCTGTGATGACTTCACCAACGAAGCTAAGAAGAAGTGCGACATTTTGGGGAAGGCCCTGGAAATGCACAAGCAGCTGGATGCGGTGAGCTGAGCCAAGAGCCCTTGGCCCCCCAGGGGTCTGCACGGGATCAAGAAAACAGCTTCCTAGGAAGGGTTGTCTGGAAAAAGAAATGCTAGTCTTTGCTTTCAGCATCTTCCTGGTGTGGCTGATAATGCTCCATGGGGCTAGCAGCCTCTGGGTCCTGACTATCTGTCAAGTTGGAGTGAATCAGGCAGGAGGAAAGCCTGCAAGTCACTAATTAGCAGTGTGATCCTGGGAAGATAACGTCATTCCTCCTGGTAACAACAGTGGGGAGCACTGGATTTGGGACAAAAGGGTCTGTATTCAAATCTTGCCTCTCTCACTTGCTATGTTTCTTCAACTGTAAAATTAAGGAGTAGGAGACAGGTAGATTAGATGATCTCTGAGGCTCCTTCCAACCCTGCATTTATGGTATAATTTTTGAGCAAGTGATTTAACTTGCTTTGGGACTCAGTTTCTTTTCCTATAAAATGCAAGGATTAATCTAGGTAGAATCTCAAAATCCCTTCCAGATATATTTCAAGGATCCATATGTTCCTGTGAACAGCCCTGAGAATCTCCAGATCAGAGGATTGTTGTAATCTTCCAATCTTATTTCAGTAGACTTTTTTTCCTTCCTTCCTTCCTTCCTTCCTTCCTTCCTTCCTTCCTTCCTTCCTTCCTTCCTTCCTTCCTTCCTTCCTTCCTTCCTTCCTTCCTTCCTTCCTTCCTTCCTTCCTTTTTCTTTTTCTTTTTTGCTGAGGCATTTGGAGTTACATGACTTGTGACTTGTCCAGGGTCACACAGCCAGGAAGTGTTAAGTGTCTGAAGCCAGACTTGAACTCAAGTCTTCCTGACTTCAAAGCTGGTTCTCTATCCACTACACCAACTAGCTGCCCCAGTAGATTTTCTTTTAAGAGAGAAATAAAATTATTGTTATTAGGTGTTTATTTTAATAGAAATAATGCACCCAGAAAGAACAGAAAATGTGGGAATTAACTGGTTGTTGTTGAGTTCTGATTTTTTTTCCATTCTGATATGTTTGGAAAATGAGTAGATGTGATGTCTTTAAAAGAAAAAAAGTAATTTACTGACACATGGTTCTGAGGTTTGCAAAACATCTTAAATTATTTCATTTGCTTTTCATAATAATGGGGGAGTTGGAGCAGGGTAGATAGTAGGAATTATGGAATTATCATCCTCATTTTACATATGAGGAAAATGAATAGTAAATGTCTGAGGCTGGATTTGAACTCAGGTCTTCCTGCCTCTAATTTGAGTGTTGTCCTTTATATCATAGCAGGGCTGAAAAAAATCACATTCTAGAAGCTGGTAATTAGGTGATGCAGTGGATTGAGTTTGATGCCTGGAGTTAGGAAAAACTGAATTCAAATTTGGCTTCAGACACTTAGTATCTGTGTGACCTTGGGCAAGTCCCTTAAGTATTATTTGCCTCGATTTTCTCATCTATAAAATGCGGATAATAAAAGTACCCACCTCCTCAGGCTGTTGTCAGAATGAAATAAGGTAATCATTTTAAAGAGCTAAGCACAGTGTCTAGTACATAGTAAGGGGTATATAAATGTTAGCTAGTAGTAGCAGCAGCAGCAGGAGTAATAGCAGCAGCAGTAGTAGCAGTAGTAGTAGTAGTAGAAGTAGAATAATAGAAGAAATACTAGGAATTGTAGTAGTAGCAGCAGAAACAGCAGCAGGAGTTATAGCAGTAGTAGTTGTTGTTATATAGTAGCATCAGCAGTAGTAGCAGCAGTAACAACAGCAGTTGAAATAGTAATAGCATCAGCAGTAGTAGCTGTTGCTATAATAGCAGCATCAGCAGTAGTAGATGTTGCTATAGTAGCAGCATCAGCAGTAGTAGCTGTTGCTATAGTAGCAGCATCAGCAGTAGTAACTGTTGCTATAGTAGCAGCATCAGCAGTAGTAGATGTTGCTATAGTAGCAGCATCAGCAGTAGTAGCTGTTGCTATAGTAGCAGCATCAGCAGTAGTAGCTGTTGCTATAGTAGCAGCAACAGTAGTAGCTGTTGCTATAGTAGCAGCATCAGCAGTAGTAACTGTTGCTAAAGTAGCAGCATCAACAATAGTAGCTGTTGCTATAGTAGCAGCATCAGTAGTAGTTGTTGCTATAATAGTAGCGTCAGCAATAGTAGTTGTTGCTATAGAGGCAGCATCAACAGTAGTAGCTGTTGCTATAGTAGCAGCATCAACAGTAGTAGCTGTTGCTATAGTAGCAGCATCAGCAGTAGTAGCTGTTGCTATAGTAGCAGCATCAGCAGTAGTAGCTGTTGCTATAGTAGCAGCATCAGCAGTAGTAGCTGTTCTTATAGTAGCAGCATCAGCAGTAGTAGTTATTGCTATAGTAGCAGCAGCAGCCGTAGTAGCAGTAGTAGCAGCAGCAGCAGCAGTATTAGTACTTGTTGCTGCAGGTATTATAGTAGTAGTAGTAGTAGTAGTAGCAAGAGGAGGAAGAGGAATAATAACAGTAAGCATTTGATAAATGCTTTTTGTTTGATTGAGTCACAATTTGAACCCAGGTCCTTTGATTCCAGAGCAGAATTTTTAATATATTTTTTGTATTTAACATATGTGTGTGCTCATAATGGAAAGAAAAAAGGTAAATTTCAATTAGAGGTTAGTGAAAATAAAGATGCAAAGATCGCAGATCCCCTAGAATCTATCCCTAGATCCCTTGGGCATCTGTGGATCCAGGTGCATCCCCCTCTACAGTCAGCTCTGTCTCTACTAAACCCTACTTCTCCCTTGCCTCCCTCTTCTTTTGAGAGTCCCAATGTTTCCATTCAAAGGGCTTTAGCAACGTTGTAGTTCCCAGAGAGAAGAGATTCATCTGGAAAGCCTTTGGTGCTTGGGGTCAGACTTTCTGAACCTGCACAAGGTGTCGGACTCAGCAGAGACCCTTGGAGCCTGCAGCTCCAGCTGTTCCCAGGCAGGACAGCAGTGAATCTGTCCATGACTATGAATCAGTGTCCTTTGTCCTTCCCCCTCCCTGGCCCTGGCCCAGCTGGCTCCTCTTCCCACATGGGTGTCTCAGACCGGTTCCTTCTAGTGCCTACTGCTCTCCACAGAGCTGACATGTACAAGAATCTGGCCAGTGACCCCCAGAGGAGCTGAGTCATCACACATGTGCATCCTGAGCTCGCTCTGTGCATCCGAGTTGCTGCTGTTGGCTTGCTTGACTAACTTTCCATCCCAGGCTTCTGAAATATGTGTGTGTTATTCTCCTAAAAGTCAAATATCCAAAAAGTTATTGAATTTCCCCTCTGTGTTCCGTTTTTCTGGCGCCTCAACAGGAATTTCAGAGTATGACTCAAGTAAACCTTGACCTTATTTATATTGGACAGAAAGCCAGGGCTAGTTGTCACCAGATTTCCCATGATTATTATTTCTCCGTCATTATCAGTGTCATATATCCTCCCATTCAAATCTCTCTCTCTCTCAAGGAGACAAAAAGTTTAATAATTAAACAATCCACACATGCTTATGTAAGCATGTATACATGTATACACACAAATACATTATATATAGTATATTAAAATGTAACAATACATATATAAGTCAATCAATAAGCATTTATTAAGCACCTACTATGTGTCAGTGTATATATACAAGTATGTATATGTACTCCATATATGTAAAGTCCATATAAGCATCTACACAGTACACATGTAAATATATCTATAATATTGATCTATATAAAAATAAAAATATATATACATCATACCTATAAGTGCATCTAAATATATATAAAGTTAATCAAAAAACAATTATTATGCACCTACCATGTGCCAATATGTAAACAAGTATATATACATATATGTAAAAGTCCATATACTGGCCAATATAGAAGTATATCTATAATATGTCTTTATAAAATATGTACCTATAGTACACATATTATCACACCTAAGTATGTATGTAAAATTAATCATTTATTAAGCATTTGTTATGTGCCAATATGTACAAGTATAAACATACACACACACATATATATATAATCCATATATAAATCCATTTAGCATATTTATATAGTTCACACAATAATTATATCCATAAGTCTATATAAAAATAAAAATATCTACTGTATGCATATCAGTACATCTAAATATGCATAAAGTTAATGAATAAGCATTTATTAAGCACCTACTGTATGCCAATGTATCAAGTGCTGGAGGATGCAAATACAAAGAATAAAACAGCCTCTACAATTTAAAAAAATCCTTATTATTATAACTTGAAGCCTTCTGACAACCATTAAGTACTTCAAAGATTTGTCATTTTGTTGCACAGTGAAGATTTCCATCACTCTCAAATCAGTTTTGAGATGGTCATCCACGAGGCTAAACTGGGGATGAGTCTCAGTGGACTTAGCCAGACTCGTGCACCAAGGGTAGAGAGGAAGACTGTCTAGGGCTATCATTGAAGGCTTTGAGGCTTCGTAAAATTGATACTTGCTTCTATTGATCCAAGCTTCCTGTCCCCTCCCCACCACCACCCTCATACACCTCCATTCCACTTGTCTGCACATATTAGGTGCTTTATAAATTAAATTTTAAAATAAAAATATTAAATAAATTAATTTTAAAATTAAATAAAAAATAAATTTAAAATTAAAAAAATAAATTAAAACGCTCCATTGAATCAAACTAATCAATTGTGTCATAGAGAAATGACAAGGGAGATTGTGTAGAAGTATTCTCAGTGCAGACACCATCTATGGTGTATCCTTTATATGCAATAGAAAGCCATATAAATGCAAACAAAAAGGTGAAAACCCTATACCCAGGAAGGAAAATGGCACTGAACTAAACATTCAGTCCAATAAACATTAAGTGTTTGCTATATCCCAAGTGCAGTGGTAGGCACTACAGATACAAAAGCAAGGACAAAAATGAAATAGCTCCTACCCTCAAAAAGCTTACATTCTACTAGGAGAGATAACATGTACATTCAAAAGCATATATAAAAATCAGTCAAGAAGTATTTATTAAGTACCATGTAATGTGGTGCTAGGTGCTGGTGATACAATGACCAAAAAAAAAAGTTCCTGCCCTCAAGAAACTTACATTCTATTGGGAGACACAACTTGAATATACAGAAATATATACAAAATTAATCAAAAAGCATTTATTAAGTACCTACTATATAGACACCTCTAAATCCCAGAATCTGAAACTGAGATTTGGCCCCATATGGGGCCTCTTAACTGAAAGTGGGAGTTGTGAAATTATGATTTATTATCAGTAAATGATTTGTATACCTATTTTATATACGTATATACCTAGGGTCATGTAAAAATTTCTTAGGCAAAAAGGGATCGCAAGTGGAAACAATTTAAGAAGCCCTGCTCTAAAACAAAGAGAAGACAACACACATTATATACATATGAAATTATTCAGTAAACATTTATTATATATAATACATACACAATATTGCACATATTGAGTATATGTAAAATTAATAAGCATTCATTAAGTACTTAGTATGTGCTTGATACTGAGGATACAAAGACAAAGATAAAAATCTTTGCCCTCAAGGAGCTTGTATTCAATTGGGGTGGGGGAGGGCAACATGTATACATATAAGTATATGCAAATTATGAATGAAGTTAATCCAAAATATTTTTGGGGAAGGGGGAGGACACTATAATTGGAGAGGAGGATCAGAAAGTCTCCTTAGAGGTAGAGCTGAGCCTTGAAGGAAGCTAAGGATTCTGAAATATGAGGAATAACCTTTGTGTATAAAGACCTGGCAGGGGAAGAAGGACTATCATGTTTAGTATGAGGAGGAAGTACGTACCCTCCCTGCCCTCCATTTCATTTATTCAAGGTCAAAATATAGGGAATGCACATTCAAGTGGTTTTACTCAATGAAGTTCTGGCTTATATCAGCAGAAAGTGAAAGAACGTTTGGTTCTGAGGCAGAACCTGTGCTTGCTGCTCAAGGTAGGCTCTGGTTTGCAAAGATCACTGCTATATCATGATGATCATAAAGGTTTTGTGCCTTTATGTTTGTGCCTGCCATCATAGGGGTTCCCAGTGAAATTGCACATCTTCTGTGTAATTTCTTCTCTAGCAGAGACCTTGAGAATTTACTATTATTTAATAGATTCCATTTATCAAATGAGATGACACTGAGACCAAATGACATATATATATATATATATATATGCATACATATATATATATATATATATATATAAACTGTTTAGCACAGAGCATAGTAGGTGCTTAACAAATGCTTGTTCCCTTCCCATCCATAAAATTTAATATAATAAATATATATATATATTACATATATATATATATATATATAAACACACACATCACCTACAAGCTAAACAAATATTTGTTCCCTTCCCATCTTCATAATTTAATTCAGTAAATATGTATATATATACATATATATAATATATATGTGTGTGTATGTGTGTGTGTGTATCACCTGCAATTACTAGGTAATATAATGCTCAATAGAAGAGAAACAATGACAAAACAGACAAACAGAAATAATGAAAAATTAATCTCTGTTCTCGTAGACCTATATTATCCTAGAGGTGGTAGTAGAAGAGGGATAAAACATGGTCACAAGAAAGTTAGTACAAAATATATGCACAATAATACAAAGTAATTTAAAGGGCAAGAGAACGTTAATAAGGGGGGAGGAAAGGTCCAGTATTGGAGGTGATACCTGAGCTATTCTTTGAAAGAAGCTGTAAGGCTTTTTTGAGATGGGAAGGAGCATGTTCCAGAAGTGGAGGGCCATGTTGGCAAAGGTGTGGAGGGGGTAGATGGACTGTCTCATCCGGGGAACAGTGAGTAGGTCAGAGTGACTGGTCAAGAGGGTGTGAAGGAGATATGTGGGGGCTTGCTGATCACCTGTTCTCTCTCTACAGACTAGTAAGTGGTGTGAAGCTGGCATCTACCTTCTGGCATCCCAAGCTCTGGACAAGTGTCAGACACAGGAGGGAGCTGAGACGGCCCTGGGGGACATCGAAAAGTTCCTGAGCACAGCCACAGAACACCAGCTGGTCAACCCCAAGGAATTCTACAGCCAGTTCAACTTGGTTCTTACCCCTGAAATAAAGGTAATGATAACACCTCTAGTGCTTTGGTGGTGGAACTGGGGCACAGGGGTGTTGCAGGGTCAGATTCTGAGCACTTTGGCAGACTAAAGAGAGTAGAGGGAGCTTCCCTAGCAAGGAATGCCAGCTGTGGAGAGGCAGCTTGCTATAAATCCTAACTAGGGAGTCCCAGCTCTCAGAGAACTCACATTGTAATGGGGGAGACCTTTTGTAAAAAAAAAAACTGGATCCATACAGGATATGAAGCATGTAAATGGAGGCACTTGGACAGGTAAAGGCATTGACGTCAAGGGGCACTGGGTCAGACCTCCTGCAGCAGATGGAATTTGAGCTGGGTTTTGGAGGAAGCCAGGGAGTGAAGTTATTGAGAAGAGCATTCTAGGCAGGGGGTAGAGCCAGTGCAAAAGCACAGAGAGAGGAAATGGGAGCACGGTATTCAGGGAATTACAAGTAGCCCAGTGTTGCTGGGATTGTCACCAAATGAAGACTGAAAACAGAGAAACAAGGGAGATGGGGTGATGGGAAAAGTGTATCTCACTTGGGAATCACAGTAGCCGCTTCCTTCCAGAGTTGTGAGGATCAAATGATCTAATATTTGTAAAGTGCTTTGCAAGTGGCTGGCACTTAATAGGTGCCTAATGAATGCTGAAATCAAGCTAGATTCTTACAGAAGCTGCTCCAACTCTTAATTGCTGGTAAATTTTGAGGGCTTTCTAGGACAATATGACCTTAGCACTTCTCCCTTCTTACTTCTAATCAGAGAATCCAGTCTAATCCAATGAGGGTTTAAGATGATAAGGACCAACAACTAGAAGGGATTTTAGAGGTGCAATGCTGTTATGTTACAGAGGGGTAAACTGAGGCCCATAGAGGTCACAAGAGAGCCAGAATGGACCCTAAACTCAAGTCAACAAGCATTTATCAGACATTTAATATTTTCCATTGGGGAAACAAAGAAAGGGAAACACAGTCCCTGCCCTCAGGGAGCTTGCATTCTAGCAGAGGAAAGAAGAAATAAAAGGAGTGGAAAAGTTGGGAGAAATTACCCAGATAGAGAGGGCATGTTGGAGAAATCTGGGGAATCAGGAGTGAAGCCCAGAGAGGAGTGAAAGAAAAGCATGGATAGCTTAGGCACTCCCTCAAAAATGGAGGTCCCAGCCCAAACTGACAAAGCAGAGGAAGGGGCTGCCTCCATGTAGCCTGATGTCCTCATTTTATCCATGGGAATAAGACTCAGAAAAGTCATTGGATTATAGTTCCACAAAGGAACCTCAGAACAATAGAGTCAGAATTAGAAAGGAGCTTAGAAATCATTGAATCTATCCCTTCCCTCATTTTATAGAAGAGGGAAACTGAGGAACAGATATTTTAAGTGACTTGTATAGTCTCATAGCTAGTAAGTATCTAAGGACAGATTTGAACTCATGGTGTTTTCTTGGCAAAGTTACTGGAGTGGTTTTCCATTTCCTTCTCCACTCCAGTATCTTTGTCAAGAAAACACATGAATGATAGCTATCTAAGGAGTCACATAGTATTGGGCACGACTGAAAAAATGGCTGAACAACAAAATAATAGCTGCTTCTTCACTGTAAGCTATCATTGATCCACCATGATGTCTGGTTGGACAAGTCAGTGCAATTCTCTGTGCCTCTTTTGCTATCTCTCTTGGATGTGAGGAGAGATAGCCACCAGAGCCCCCTGCCAGCTCATGACTGAGGATCAGTCACCTCTCGGTTTCCACACCTGTCAAAGAAGTGTGGACCATGGTAGCTGCAGTACCTGCCTCACAGAGTTGCTGGGAGCTCATGCACCTGAAATATTATGAAAACCTTCAAGGGCTATCCATAAAAAACCATCAGCGATTATCTGAGGTTTCAGACAAGAGTTCTGGTCAAAGGAGAAAGTACAAAGCTAAGGGTCACTCCTATTCAGTGGGAGAGAGACCTGAGCTAATAGAAAAGATGTAAACAAGTAGGGCTTGCTGCCTGGAAGGTTTCCAATACCCACCTGTGACCTTAGCTGCTCAATTACCGACAAAATCAACCAGTATTCCTTGAGTCATTTTTGGATTCAGAAGCTCAAGATTCCCTGGAGTCAGCATAATGTCACCACATGCCTCCCTCTGTACATGGAAAGGCTTGTCTAGTGATTATCAAAAGCTGTATCAAGAATACTGAAGGGGCAGCTAGTTGGTGCAGTGGTTAGAGCACCAGCCCTGAAGTCAGGAGGACCTGAGTTCAAATCTAGTCTCAGACACTTAACACTTCCTAGCTGTGTGACTCTGGGCAAGTCACTTAAACGTAGTTGCCTGGGGGGGGGAGGGGGAAGACTACAGAGCTGTACAAACAGAACCCCTCCAGAATATCCTCAGTGGTACTCCCAGAATCTGGTTTTCTGGGGGACTCTGGACTCAGCATCTATCTCCACTGATTGACTCTAGAAGCTGACAGCAGAATTCAGTGGTATGGCCCCATAGGATCATAGAATTCAGAGACAGCAAAGCTCTAAGATCAGCTAAAAATCCTCATACAAAGCATTTATTAAGCACCTGCTGTATGTACCAATATCTTTCATCCTTCCATTCAAATCTCTCAAGGTTTAAAGGTCAGTGGGTGAGCATTTTTTGTAGTTGTTGTTGATTCATTTCAATCACTTTTGAGATTTCTTTTGGCAAAGATACTGGAGTGGATTGTCTCTGGCTCATTTTACAGCTGAGCACTTGCCCAGGGTCATACACCCAGTAAATGTCTGGGGCCAGGTTTAAATTTAGGTTTTCCTGACTCACCAGGCTCAGAGTTCTATCCATTGTGCAATCTGGTTATTTTAAAAGTCAACCAGTGAGCATTTTCTTAAGTGCTTATTATATGTACTGTCTTCTCTCATTCAGATTTCATTCAGATCTCACTAGGTCATGGGCTAAATCCTAAAAATACAAAGAAAATGATAAATTAGTCCCTGTCCTTAAGTAGCTTCCATGTCTCTGTATAGTCAGGGAAGTAAACAGAATATACAGGAAGAATATAAAGCATTCACAAGAGGAAGGGAACTCTGGCAATCCTGGTGATCATGAAGGGTCTGGTGTAGGAGAGGGTGTTTTGGAGAAAGTGTGGGATTCCCCTAGGGAAGTCCCTGGTGAGGAAACCAAGTCTTCCAGACAGAGGGGACACAAGGTGATGTCTGTGGAGTGGCCAGAGCTGGGAGGTAGCTTGCTGTGTATAGGGAACAGCTCAGTTTTGACCCTTTAAAGCACAGGCTCTTAATCTTGTTTGGGACGTGGACCTTTTGCATCCCAATAAAGCTTATAGTCCCTTTCTAAGAATAAGGTTTTCAAATGCTTAAAATAAAACACCTAAAGTTACAAATGAAATCAATTACAGTGATCAAGATTTCTTTATTTCTATATATTTTAAATGAATATATTTAATGTTAAGCATTTTAATTTGAATATATTGATTTATTAAAGTTATGCATATTAGAACTATATCAATACATATATATTAGAACCGTATTAACACATAAGAAATATGTGTTCTTTATGTATTAATATAGTTCTTTTTTTCCCCTGAAGCAATTGAGGTTAAGTGACTTGCCCAGAATCACACAGCTAGGAAGTGTTAAGTGTCTGAGACCAAATTTGAACTCAGGTCTTCCTGATTTCAAGGGTGGTGCTCTATCCACTGCACCACCTAGCTGCCCCAATATAGTTCTAATATGTATTATTATATATAATTATATATTACATACATATTACAAATATATTAATATTCTAACTATAGAATATGAGGAAGACCTGAGTTTTGATCTTGAACCCTTACTAGCTATATGACCCTGAAGAAGTCTCTTATTCCTGTTTACCTCAGTTTCCTCATCTGTAAAATGAGCTAGAAAGGAAATGACAAACTGCTTTTGTCAAGAAAACCCCAAAATGGGATCATGGAGAGTTGTTCATGACTGAAAAATGACTGAGCAACAACAACCCTGGGTTGTTATAAGGATTAAATGAGATATTTTTGAGGTAACTGGTACATAGTAGACATTATAAATGTTTGTTAGTTCCCTTTGCTTTTATGTATTAGTGTGCTAAACTCAAAGCCCAGTAGACCCCAAATATAATTGCTGAATCTAGCACTTATTATCTTAGATGGGCAGGGGCTAGTCATGTAATCTCTCTGAGCTTCAGATTCACCAATCTGTAAAATATGTATAATAATATCTGTAATACCTATTTTATACAGTGGCAATGAAGTTTAAACAAGATAAAGTATGTAGGGTGCTCTATAAATAGTAGTTCTTAGAATGGCGATGACCATTATTTTATAATTGATTCTATCTTCTAATTTCATCTCCTTAGCCAAAAAGGGAACATTTTAATTAGAGATTTTATTATTAACAGTGCTATTAATAGTCACTTGAAAATAAAATGTTACCCAAGAAAATAAGGTAGGGTTGGGTTTTTTTTTTGGGGGGGGGAGAAATAGGACATTTTTCTAATTGATCTGTCTACCAACAAATATCAAACATATACTAAAATTCTATCTTGGTATGGAGCTCATAAGAAAGGAAAAATAAAGGAAAATTTAGACTTATTGGAGGTTTTCCCCAGATTATTAGAGATAGAACTTCCAGGTGAAATGACTTGAGACTTTCACAAAATCTCCAGAATCACCCTCTCTCCAATTCTTCTAGATCCAGAATCCCCAAGTCCACACAGGGTTGAACTTGGGGGACCCTGTATGGTTCATTGCTTCATGGTGTCCCCTTATGAAGATATTTGGACAGAACCCTGTGATGGCCCCAGGATTTCAAGACCTTGTTATCTAAGCCCAGTTGACCACGTGTTTCTTCCCCTGTAGGAAAATGCAGACAAGATTGTTCAGAAGCTGGAAGATGTGCAAGAAATGTTCGAGAGGAGACAAGTGAGCCTGAAGAAGCTTGCAGCAAAACAGACACGGCCTGTGCAGCCCGTGGCCCCCCACCCAGAGTCCTCCCCAAAGCGAGCCTCCCCCAAGACCAACCGGCCCACCAACCTGGGTAAGAGCATGTCAGAGGCTCCCGTGGCCTTGGGACAGCATCTGAGCATCAGCTGGTGTTCTTTTTCATATTAATAATGATTCAGGGATGGATGCTCCAAGTTCCTTTAGGTTTTGATGGGAGCTGGGGGAGATGGCAGTTCTGTAAGGGACTCTGCAACCCCAAGGGCCTTTTCATGATCTCTGTTCATGAAAGCTCCTTACATTAATCCTTTGCTGGATAAGCTCCCTGAATCACCTGGTTCTTTTCTCCATCTCAAGGGAAAACCTTGAGTTTCAACAGATTGCCCAATCCCTCAAATTTGAGAAGCAAATTTGAGAGAAAGCTATCATCTCAGACTAGATGAGGTTCAGCAGACATTCAATATGCATTGAATAAATGCCTGTACTAGAGGTACAAGGACAAAAATGGAAGGAGATGCTGCATATATATATATATAGGTACACATGTGCCTATATAGGTAGATATAAGATGATTTGGAGGAACAGGAAAGGAGTCCCTTGGTGAAAGCTAAACTGTGCTTTGAAGTAAGCTGGATATTCTAAGAAGTAGTAGGAAGGCTGGCATTTGGGTAATCTGAATTCAAATCCAGACATGGACATTTAGTATTTGTGTGGCCCAGGACACAATACCTTCTACTTCAGTTCCCTCAACTATAAAATGGGGATAGTAACAGCCTTTTCCTACTGGGATTGCTGTAGGAATTAAATGAAATAGTATTTGCAAAGTATTTAGCATAGTGCTTGGTACATAGTAGGTGCTTAACAAATGCTTATTCTTCTCTCTTTCTCCCTTCCCTTTGAAGATACAGTATAACAGCTGGTACAAAGAAAAATGTGGGAATGGTTTAATAGGCCCCTTAGACAGAAATGTCTGGTGCTTGATGAGGACTAGTGGGAAATAAATCTGGGCCAGTCAGTGGATACCAGAATGTAGAGAGTCACAGGCAGAACTCGTGTTTTATCCTAGAGATAATTGGTACCATTGGAGTTCTTTTCAGCTAGAAAATGCCACGGTCAGACCTCTGGGTTAGGAAAGTTTTTTCAGTAGTTTTGCAGAGGATGGTTTGGAGACAGGAGAAACTAAAGGCAGGGAGCCCAACCAGGAACCAATGCTGATAGTCTAGGCAAGTGGTTCTGAGGGTCCACATGAGTTGAGAAGGGTTTGGATGGGAGTTGATAAGAGTTGGTAGCTAACAAGCTATAGAAGATGAGGGAGAGAAAGAAGGAAGAGCCAAGGCAAGCTCTGAGGTAGCAAACCTGGGTTATGGGGAAGAAATAAAAATGTTTAGAAGGAAGTAGGATTTAGATGGGAAGATGCTGAGCTCCATTTTGGATATGTTGAGTTTAAATGACAATGGTAGCAGCTGGTCCAGAAGAATTAGAAATAATTGGAGCCATTGAGATTAAATATATTAATTTGGGGGTTGTATTTAGAAATGCTTATTGAACTGATTGGAGCTAATGAAGTCAACTAGAAAGAAAGAAAAAAGGGACAGGATGGAGCCCTGGGAAACACCAAGGGGCAGGAAGCCAGGAGTGGAAATTGAGACGGAATTGTGAGACTTCTGATACACTCATCTCTGTGGCCCTCTTCAGCTCAAACATACAATAATGCTAAGAAAATCTTACATCAGCTATTATCAAAGCACAAACTGTCAAAACCAGGGTAGCTATGGGAGAAAGGGAGAGAACCTAGCAGCAATGACCTCTTTGCCAGGTACAACTCAGGAAGCATCCTTTTTAACCCTGATCATTCTGCCAGGATCTTGGACTTCTTGTATAAATAGAGGAAGTAAAAGACAATGAGAACTGTGGCAGGAAACTTCCCATGTTTCCCACAGAAACATTGGACTGTGTTTCCCAAAAGTATTTATTGTGTGATCTAATTGTGCACAGCTGCTGTTTTCCCCAGTAGATGAGGGATGTTTCATGGCCAGAATTCTTTCCTTCTAGGAATGGGAACCTAAGATAACCTGCCAGCACATCACTGTGTGTAAGACATGGGGAGAGAAGAATATCCATAAGCAATCCTCAAATGCAAGTTGTTAGGATACAAGTACAAGATAAATACATTTTGGAAGTGACTGGAAGAGTACAGAATAGCTGATCAAGGAATAATTGATATAGAGATAAGAACAACTCTGGGAGATCTGTGTTAAGACTGGGTAGGAAAGGAAATCCTAATAATAGTTGACATTTGTAAACCCTTTAAGGTTAGGAAACCCTTTCTATGTAATCTCATTCAATTCTTTTTTTATATATAAAGCTTTTTATTTACAAAACATATGAGTGATTTTTCTACATTGACCTTTGCAAAAACTTTTTTTTCCCAAGCTTTTCCCCTCCTTCCCCCACCCCCCGCCCCTAGATGACAGGTAATCTAATACATGCTAAATAGGATAAATTATATGACAAATACAATACATGTATACATATCTATACAGTTATCTTACTGCACAAGAAACATCAGATCTAGAAAGAGAGAGAGAAAAAAAAACAACCTAAGAAGGAAAACAAAATGCATGGAAATATTCATAGAAAGTGTTAAAATGCTGTGTTGTGGTTCACACTCAGTTCCCACAGGCCTGTCTCTGGATGTATATGACTATCTTCATTGCTGAACAATAGGAACTGGTTTGAATCACATCATTGTTGAAGAGAACCATGTCCATCAGAATTGATCATCATATAGTATTGTTGTTGCTGTGTATAATGATCTCCTGGTTCTGCTGATTTCACTCAGCATCAGTTCATGCAAGTCTCTCCAGGCCTCTCTGAAATAGTCCTGCTGGTCATTTCTTACAGAACAATAATATTCCATAACATTCATATACCATAATTTATTCAGCCATTCTCCAATTGATGGGCATCCTTTCAATTTCCAGTTTCTTGCCACTACAAAAAGGGCTGCCACAAACATTCTTGCACATGTGGGTCCCTTTCCCTCCTTTAAAATCTCTTTGGGATATAGGCCCAGTAGAAACACTGCTGGATCAAAGGGTATGCACAGTTTGATAACTTTTTGTGCATAGCTCCAAATTGCTCTCCAGAATGGTTGGATCCGTTCACAGTTCCACCAACAATGTATCAGTGTCCCAGTTTTCCCACATCCCCTCCAACAGTTATCATTATCATTTCCTGTCATTTTAGCCAATCTGACAGGTGTGTAGTGGTATCTCAGAGTTGTCTTAATTTGCATTTCTCTGATCAATAGTGACTTGGAGCACCTTTTCATGTGACCAGAAATAGTTTCAATTTCTTCGTCTGAAAATTGTCTGTTCATATCTTTTGACCATTTATCCATTGGAGAATGGCTTGTCATTCAATTCTTTAAAGCTCTAAGAAATGCATTCAATTCTTTAAAGCTCTAAGAAATGATGAAGGTGAGGAATTCAGAGCAACATGGAAAGATTTCTATAAACTGATGCAAAATGAAATTAAGTAGGATGAGGATAATGGTATATCCAGTAATTAAAATGTGGAACATTCAGGCAACCACTGAGTAATTGTTAAGTTGGCAGAGGGAACTCCCAGATGAAGACGGTCTTTCTAGCATTGCAGGTAAAGAACACTCTGTGCTTCCTCCTATCACTCTCATGTCTGCCTTCTGGGGCCAAGCAGAAGAAGCCAGACCCCCTTGTATACAACCGTCTTGGAAACGCTTGAAAGTGACCATCTCAGAGGGGAGATGGTACTAGAAGGGAAGAGAGGGCAGGAGAACCATCTGGTTCTCTCATTTACTGCCTCTCTCTCTGGTTCCAATTTGACACATTATTCATATTGCAGGAAAGATTCAGCCTCTTTTCAGATCCTTTATAATTCTCTAAGGCTATTCTCATGTGACGTGGACATCAAAATTATTTTTTCTTTTTTTTCTCTTCCTCACCTTCATCCTTCTTTCCCTTCTCCTGTTTCTCCTCCCTTTTCTTTTCTTCATTCTCTTCCTTTTCCTTCTAATCTTCACCCTTCTTTCCCTTTCCTCCTGTTTCTCCTCCCTTTTTTCTCTCCATCCTCTTCCTTTTCCTTCTTCATCATTTTTCTCTGTTACCTCTTTCTTCTTCTCATCTTTGTCCTTTTCCTTCTCCCCTTCTTGCCTCATATAATTATTACTAGTTGTGAGATTCTGGGTAAATCTCTTTACTCTTTATCTCTCTGGGACTCAATTTTTCCTCACTTGTAAAATAGAAATAATAATAGTTTCTATAAGAAATGATGAGCTGCTAGATTTCAGAAAAACTTGGAAAGACTTATATGAACAGATGCTGACTGAAATGTGCAGAAGCAAGAGAACATTGTATACAATAACAGCAACATTGTATGATGATCAAATATGTTAGACTTAGTTCTTCTCAGCAATACAGTGACCCAAGACAATTCCAAAAGACTCATGCACTATGGAGACTAAAGGCAGATCAAAATATACTATTTCACTTTTTTTAAAACTTGGTTTTTTTTTCATTTTTTCCTTCTTGTAGCTTTCCCCATTTGTTCTGATTTTTCTTTCACAAAACAACTAATATGGAAAAATGCTTAACATAATTGTACATGTATAACCCATATCAGATAGTTTGCTATCCTGGGGAGAGGAGAGGGAATTAATGGAGGGAGAAAAATTTGGAACTCAAAATCTTACAAAAATTAATGTTGAAAGCTATCTTTACATGTAATTGGAAAAAAATTAAAAATATGTAAAATATGAAAGAGGGAAAAAACATCTTCCTAGCAGGGTTGATATGAGGATCAAATGAAATAGTATTTGTAAAGTGTTTTGCAACTCTTAAAGCACTAAATAAATGGTGGCTATTTTTATTCTTCCTCCTAATTTTTTTTCCTTCTTCCCTTCCTGTTCCTCCTACTCATTCTGTATATTTGAAAATTATTCTTCAGAAATTCAGGCTATCTTGGGAGGTTTCTGGCTCTGGTTTCCTTTCCTCAAAGCTTCCAGAAGGGATGGAAAAATTCAGCTTACCATCATAATATTAACTATTTATCCTTGTAAGCCACATTGCCCCTAAAAGAGGTATATTAGTTAAATTTTCATAACCTTGAAAATTTAAATAGGCATTTCCCTGAATAGGAAATGGCAACCAGGAAGAAGCTACTAGAAAATAAATTCATTCTCCCTAAATAATGTTGCTTAATACAGAAACCTAGTACCAAAAGAAAAGTTAATGAGCCATTCAGACTAAAAATAATTTTTTAAGAAAAACATGTAAACTTGGGAAACAAAATCGACACCAATGCATAATAAAAAAAGGACTTTCAGAGAGGTAAAAGATACTATTTTGGTCTCTGACTTGAATGAAAAAAGTAAACTGAATGAGGAAACATGTTAAATTAGAATCTAAATCTAATATCTAATAATAGATAGCATTTTAAGGTTTGCAAAACACTTTACATATATTCTCTCAAATAGTATCATAGCAACTGTTTTAGATGATTGATAAATGACAGTCATGTGGGATTTGGCCTAAAAATGATATGAGTTTGGCCCCAAAATGATGTGGGTGATGTAGATACCAGATGATGGTAGACATCAAAAGTTGGGGTTAGGTCATGTGAAGAATTCACAATGGCCACTCTCTTTGGAAAAAGATAGATTTATTTCGGGAAAGAGGTTACAGACAAAATGAAGGGATACAATAGACACGGAATAATAAACATGAAATAAAAGAGGAAAAAAAAGAAAAAGAGAAGAGAATTTTGGAGAGCATATGAAAGGCAAGTTCCTCAGTGGAACTCACAATTACCTAGTAGAGAGGGAGCAGCCCATGAAGTTGGGACATGTCCTTAGTGGGCAGGCTAAGTCCTGAAAGGGACTTGGCACCCTAAGAAAGTTAGTTAGTTGAAAGGAGGAGAAGTGGGGTTGGGAAGCATAAGGGGGTTAGGGGAGAAGATACCACCTGGCATGAGGAAGGGGGAAGGGGAAAGATACCACAAGGTAGAGTGCTGTGATGGACTGATCCAAAGGAAGGTAGCAGCCATGGGGTGGCCCACAGGTAGGTGTCAGAGGGAAAATTTAACCTCAGGGACATGACTGGGATTTCTGACAGGGTATGGCAAGGTGAGAATGCCCACAGAGGTAAACCGATCTCTATCAGTGACTCCTCCCTGCCTGCCTCAGGGATTAGTTTTTATCAATTGCTCTAAGAACACAGAAGACCTTATCAAGAGAATGGGTTAGAGAAAAAGAGAGGAAAGAGAAGGATTGAAGAGGGGGGAAGGAGAAGGAAGAGGAGGAAAAGCAAACATTTATTAAGTACTTATATGTGCAGGTGCGAGGTTAAGTTAATGGGGATATAGAAGAAAAAGGTAGACAGCCCTTGTTTTCAAGGAGCTCACATTCTAATAGGGTAAGACAACACAGAAAAAGGATTCATGGGCTGAAAAGGCTTAGTGGGTGACTAAGTCATTTTTCAGTATGTCCCTTCCTGACACCATTTAGGGTTTTCTTGGCAATGATACTGGAATGGTCTGCCATTTCTTTCCCCAGCTCATTTTACACATGAGGAAATTAAGGCAAAAAGCATAGGGTCACACAACTTTGTCTGAAACCAGATTTGAACTCAGGAACAGGCTCCAGGCCCTATAGCAATTATTCAAGCATTGGAGTCAAATCTCTTAGCTGGCTACTTGAGTTGTAATTTAATTAAACTAATCCCATTAAATTTTAATTGAATTAATTTCATAATGTCCCAAACTCTAGATTAATCTGGAGGCATGCTTATATATGTTTCCTGATTAACACAACTTGAACATATCTTTCAATCAGCTCTTCTGCCTCCATCATTATATGTTATTTATTTAATAAACTGGAGAAACATCCTTTCAACAATTACTCCTATCTCTCTCTGTTAAATCCCTTAACCTCTTAGTACTAAATCAGTTATTAAAATATACAGCTTATTTTATTAATATTGAAGACACACAAAAAAGCAAAAATGTAAACAAAAATGCAAAAAAAAAATCTGGTCATATAGCAAGGAACTCTTTGTTGTTGTTTGCTTGCATTTTATTTTCTTTCTTATTTTTTTTTCCTTTTTGATCAAATTTTTCTTGTGCATCACAATAATTGTAGAAATATGTATAGAAGAATTGCACATGTTTAAGATATATTGGATTACTTGTTATATAGGGGAATGGGGAGGGTGAAGAAGGAACACAAGGTTTTGCAAGGGTCACTGTTGAAAAATTATCCATGCATATATTTGGAAAAGCTTTAATAAAAAAGTATATAATAGAAAAACCCCAACAAATCTGATCTCCTTTGATCCTCACAACAATCCTGGGAGGTAGATATTATTATTACCCCCATTTTACACACAAGGTCCAGCTCACACTTGAACCCAGGTCCAGGTCACACTTGAACCCAGGTCCAGGTCTCATTTCATTACATTCCCTGGGCTGGCTAAGATGCCATGCATAATAACTGGAGCTGAATTTCAACAGGCACTTCTGAATTTATAGCTGGACTCCCTGGGTATATAAATCAAAAAAAAAATTTTTTTTAAACCAAAGGTTATCATCAGAGTGTAAGGTTCTAAGGTGGAAAATGAAAATCTTATGTCCATAAAAGCTCTGGAGGGGGCAGCTAGATGGTGCAGTGGATAGAGCATCAGTCCTGAAGTCAGGAGGACCTGAGTTCAAGTCTGGTCTCAGACACTTAACATTCCCTAGCTGTTTGCCTCAGGGGAAAAAAACCCTGGAGGCACCATTCCTATGAAGGCTACTCTCATTATTGCCTCTGTCTCTCTCTCTGTGAGCTATGGTCAAGTGGTCTCTTCCATTAGTCTGTCAGCATCTGCCTTTCTGAGAGCAGCAACTGTCTTTTATATTTCTTTACATCCCCAGGGCTTAGCATAGTGCCTACCATACAACTTGATGCTTACTAAAGGTTTATTGATTGGCTTATTTAGTTTCTATAAAGAGAGCACTAATTTCTTGGGTCATGGAGAGATAAAAGCTCATTAATAAAACACCCTCCAGATTGAATCCTACATTATGGAAGCAGAATGCTGAGGGGACCTTGGACAGCATCCAAATGATCCTTCATATTTTATAGGCGAGAAAATGGAAGCTAATTTGACCAAAGTTCCCCGCTAATCTGCGAATCTCAAAGACAGGTCTAGGACCTAGGCATTCTGATTCCTATAAAACAATTGGTTTGTTTTATAAAAGTTGGATCACCCTAGTGCTGAACTTTGTTTTAAGTCCTATTTGCTTATTACTCAAGAGTATGCAGCAGTGACTTGATTTCACAATTCTTAAAACACTTGATTTCAGATTATATGAGATAAACAGAATTGTAGATAGATCCCAACTATATTTCTTTTTTATTATTATTAAAAGCTTTTTATTTATATAACATGAGTGATTTTTCTACATTGACCTTTGCAAAACTTTTTTTTTTGTTCCAAGCTTTTCCTCTCTTTCCCCTCACCCCCCACCCCTAGATGACAGGTAACCTAATACATGCTAAATATGTTAAATTATATGACAAATCCAATATATGTATACATATCTATAAAGTTATCTTACTCACAAGAAACATCAGATCTAGAAAGAGAAGAAAAAAAAAACAACCTAAGAAGGAAAACAAAATGCAAGGAAATATTCACAGAAGGCGTTAAAATGCTGTGTTGTGGTCCACACTCAGTTCCCTCAGGCCTCTCTCTGGATGTATATGACTATCTTCATCACTGAACAATAGGAACTAGTTTGAATCACATCATTGTTGAAGAGAAGCATGTCCATCAGAATTGATCATCGTATAGTCTTGTTGCTGTGTATAATGATCTCCTGGTTCTGCTCACTTCACTTAGCATCAGTTCAGCAAGTCTCTCCAGGCCTCTCTGAAATCATCCTGCTGGTCGTTTCTTACAGAACAATAATACTCCAATTTGTTCAGCCACTCTCCAATTGATGGGCATCCATTCAGTTTCCAGTTTCTAGCCACTACAAGAAGGGCTGCCACGAACATTTTTGCACATGTGGGGCCCTTTCCTTCCATTAAGACCTCTTTGGGATATAAGCCCAATAGAAACACTGCTGATCCCAGCTATATTTCTAAGGGGGGGTGTGTGAAAACTGGTTCCAAGGAGCACTTCCCCTTTGGGAGAACGGTCAACAAATATAGTTTGGGCGACTTGCCAGCTGATTCTAATCAATCCAGGCTCTTTGCCAAGATAAATGAGATTAGAGAGTAGTAGTTGACTGAGTGCTGGTGTCTTGTTTACATTGGTGCTATCATTGATCAAAGAGATTCATTCTAGCACCCCACATGGTAAAAAAAAAAAAATCAGCATTGAGTCATCCAACGTAGGTGGAATTTCTACTGGGTTCCAGGTTTGGGATCCATTGTCACGGACCTTATGCTTATGTGGTCTGAGTCTACTCTGAGCCATAGAGAGCTTCTAGGATCCTAGAGGTGGTCCTCTGCCCACATGAGACTACACCTGGACTCCTATCTTCAGCCCTGGACATCTGATCCTTGGAAGGTCCTTGATAAGATGGAGGGTATCCAGAAAGGACAATGAGGGTGGTGGAGAACCTTGAATTTGTGCTTATGAGGGTCCATTGAAGAAATTGAGGGTGTTTAGCCTAAAGAAGAGAGAGCTGGGAGACACATGATAAGCTAACTTTGAATTTTTGAGGGATTTGGTTTTTTCTATTTAAATGCAGAGGAAAGAATTCAGTTCAGCAAAAGTAGAAGATGCAAAAGGATAAATTCAGGCTTGGTATATAGAAAAATTGAATTATCAGAACCATTACAAAATATTATGAGCTTCCTCCAAGGTCACAGTGGATTCCTTCTCATTGGAAATCTTAAAATCAAGTTAAAAGTCACTTATTAAGAATCTTCTGTATAGGTAGGCCAAGGATACAGAGAGAAAGGTAGAAGCTTTCTACCCCTTGATGAGTTTCTATCCTATGGAAGATGGTATGATGCACATACAGATGAGTAAATACAATTTAATGTAAAATTATTTCAAGAAAAGGAATGCTAAGATCCAGAGGGAGAAGGAAAGGACCTCTGTAGGAGGTAGTGCCTGAGGGAGCTCTGAAGGAAGCTAGGTTTCTGGCTTCCCACTGACTTCCAAGGCAGCCCATTCCACTTAGACCATTCCTAATTGTGAAGAAAATTTCTTGACATCAAGTCTAAATTTGTATCTTTGCAACTTCCATCCATTGCTACAAATATTTTCCCTATTATTTCTTTTTGTTTCAGAGATAATTGTTTTTGTTGAGCAAATTCTATTTAGCCTTGGACATAATCAGATGCACCTTGATGTTTAATAATTTCTTCCATTTGTGCCTTCCCACAGTTGAGACAAATATAGCATTCTTTTTTTTTCTCACAATTTTAAAATAATTCTGAGGTTTTTAATTGTTGTTCTAGCTACTAATAACAATAACTGACATTTGCCAGATTGGAAATCTGGATGACTAGAAGGATAGTAATGCACTTGACAGATATGAGGATGTTCAGAATATGGGAGGATGCAGGGGAGAAAGAATATGAGTTCAACTTTGGATCTGTTGATTATGAGATGTCTATTGCATGTAAAGTTGGAAATATCTAGTGAGCATTTGGAGATGTTGGAATAGATCTCAGACTAAGATGAATTATATCAGCTTGGGGGTCATATAGCTATGTAGAGAAGAGCAATTTCTTTTTTTTTTTTTTTGCTTTTTTGCTGAGGCAGTTGGGGTTAAGTGACTTGCCCAGGGTCACACAGCTAGGAAGTGTCTGAGACCAGATTTGAACTCAGGTCCTCCTGACTTCAGGGCTGGTGCTCTAACCACTGCTCCACCTAGCTGCCCGAGAAGAGCAATTTCTAGGTCAAATAGAAGAAAAGCGACTGCAATTAGAAAGGATTTTATAGAAAAGGGGAGTTGAGAGAATTCAACCTATGAGAACCAATGAGAGTGAGAGAATTCTTATAGAAAGGATAAAAAGCTCACAAGAGAGGGTCTTGGGCTATGACCATAATTAAATGGTGATATGGATGAAGATCCAGCCAAAAAGTCTGAAAAAGGAACAAGTGGAGAGATGGGAGGAGAACCAAGAGAGAGCAGTTGTCATGATAGCCCAGAGAGGAGAGGGGATCCCCAAGGAGGGGCCAGTCAACAGTATTAAATGTTAAATAGAAGTCTAGAAGGACTAAGAAAAAAGCCATTCAATTTGGCAGAAACACCCTTGAAGAGGGGTTTCAGTTAAGAGATAGGATCAGAAGCTTTCACTTAAAAGTGACTGAAAGTCGAGAAAGTGGAGACACTGGGTGTTGGTGGTTTACCTAAGACTGGAAAGATGGATAAAGAAGGATAGGTTGAGGGGATGGAAGGGCTTAGAGGATTTTGCTTTGTTTTGTTTTTGAGATTAATAAACAATAAAGAAAATATGGGGTGATAAAGAGAGAATCTCTGACGCTTCTAGAATAGGAAAGTGATAATGGTTGGACCCATATTTTTTTGGGGGGGGAGGCAACTGGGATTAAGCCACTTGCCCAGGGTCACACAGCTAGGAAGTGTTAAGTGTCTGAGGTCAAATTTGAATTCAGGTCCTCCTGACTCCAGAGACAGGGCTCTATCCACTGCATCACCTAGCTACCCCCAGTTTTTTAAATATCAGTTTGGCAACTATAGATGAATGGATTGGAAAGGGAAAGGTTGTATACACAAAGACCAACCAGGAGACTATTTCAGTACTTCAAGAAAGCAGATAAAGGCATTAGCCCTGTGGTGCCATTATGCCATATTTATGGCCAAATTAATCTAAGTTTTTCTTTGTTTTCTCAGCTCCCAGTAGGAGGATATCTGAAGTTCCTTGTCCTCCCAAGACAGCCAATGAAGCAGAGTTGTTGAAAAAGAAAAGCATCAAGAAACCCAAAGGTGGGATTAAGGTAAGGCCACCTTTTTGTTTCTGAAACACAAACTTTGGTGGGAGAGAAGACCATCCATCCTTCAAAAACTGGTGACAAAGCACCTTCTAGCTATCATCATCATCCTCACCCATTGTGGGCTCGGTATTCAGCCAGTGAATACATATCTCAAGATTTTGTTTTATTGTGTAAAAAGCAATGAGATCCTGCCACAGATTTAAGGCAGTGCAATGAGAAATGTTCTGGATGGGGAATCAGTAGACTTTAGTTCTAGTCCCAACTCTGCCACGTTGGGCAAATCACTCAATCCCTCTGTAAAATAAAGAGATTGTACTGGATGGGCTCAAAGATCAATCACTCTGACATTTTATGAACTCCCACAGCTGCCAGCTTGTTGTTTCTCTATGTTTTACAAAAAGATTTGGTTGTGGATGCTTCCACTGTCATATCCCCACTAAGAACGGGTCGTATCTTGTGAGGTACTGAGAGTTGTGACCAATGGTATCTCCTGGTTCCGTTTCCTTTTGCCTCTTCTGTAATCTGACTCCATATTTAATTTAATGGGGCTTCTGCTGTATCATCTGTCCCTTACTCAGCCTGTTTAACTTGAATTATTCATCTCTTAACTATGATCTAACTCTTCCACTTCTCCAAAGGGGCTCCAAGCTCCCCACAGCACATCACCTCCCTTTTCCTTTTTCATAAACAAGAAATAACTCTTTACTGCAAGTATTAGTTGTGCCAGATCATGAATGCGTCCTGAGACTCATTTGCAAAGGCTTTTGGAGCTAAGAAACACTCAGAAGCCATACTCATATCACTAAGTGACTAAGTGTTCTCTGAATCAATGCTTGTTTTATGTTTTAGGACCTTGTCACCCAAGCAATATGGAATAATGGATAGAGTGCTAGAGTCAGGAAGTTCAAATTTCACCTTAAAGACCCTTATTAGCCAAGTGACTATGGGTGGGTCATTTGGTTTCCCTGAGTTTTCCTCAGTTTCCTTGTCTGTAAAATTGAAACAAGAATATCCAGAGTAACTAGTCTATTGTGAGGTTCAAGTAAGATAAGATCCACAACATCCTCTGAAGACTTTAAAGTGCCATATAAAATCAACAATGACTGTAGTAAAGCAGGCAGACATCTTTCTAAGACATCTATCTCTTCTGCATCCGAGGGCAACTAGTAGTGCCCTGGATAGAGCACAGAGAGCATTCAGCATTCTTACCCCCTCCCAGGTTGTTGTGGGAGCCCTTAGTGCCATTCTTTGATGACTGAGCATGGCCATTGGCCACTCTCCCTTTCCTGACCTCATATCTGAAAGAAGCCAGTATTAACCACTCCACCATTTTCCAGATTACCACTGAAAAAAGAGAATGGACAAAGGAAAGAATGCTAGATTTGGGTTTAAAAGGTTTGGGTCCCAATCTTCTGCTTCTTATCCGTTGTGTGAGGATGGGCAAATGACTTCCTTTCTCTGGACTTCACATGGAGGGATTGACCAGACAATGGATCTCCAAGTTCTCAACTAGCTCCAAATCTGTGATCATCTTGATCTAGCCATTGCCAAAGGCAACTCATTTTTCATCTAAAACTTAAATATGAAGATTTTCTACTTATGTCTTTCATATCTGTGTTTTTTCATGCAAAGTGAAAGTTCTGTTTATTGTTTTTTAAAGCATTTCCATATGAATTATGTTGGGAAAGAAAAATTAGAACAAAAAGGAAAAGCCAAGAGATAACAAGAAATTTAAAAATGAAAATAGAATGGAGACATTCAGTTTCCATAGTTCTTTCTTTGAATACAGATGACATTTTCCATACAAAATCTTTTGGAATTGTCTTGGATCACTATATTGCTAGGAAGAACTAAGTCTATCTTAGTTGATCATCGCACAATCTTTGTGGAGGGTTTTAAAAATGTGATATTAAGTACTTTTTTTAGGATCTTAGCTTTCCATACTCAACTTCAAATTCTCCTTTTGCTCTCTTGTGCTTCTGAGAGAATGCATGCTCTGGAGGGCAGACCAGATGCCTAGGTTCCCTGAACCTGAAGGCTGATACATTTGTCACTGACTTTCTATGTGATCTAGGGTAAGTCACTATCTACTTCTGTGCCTCAGTTTCCTCATCTGTAAAATCAGAAGAGATACAGTCCGTGAGCTGCATTCTGTACAAGAATGCCCCCAAAGACTGACATTTAAGCTCTCAGAGGTCGACATAGGAAAGCAATGAATCCATCAGTCAATCAATAAACAGAGGAAGCACTTACTCAGAGCCAATTATTGATTCTAGAATTACTGTGGGAGATTTGGAATGACAGCGAACTCTTTTGGAAACTATTCAGCCATGAATATTGCTATTTTAATTCATTTTATGGAAAGCAAATTGTCAATACTACAAAGTCCTTCTCTTCCGGACAGAACCTCTGAGGACTTGTTGTCAGACACTTCCCAGAAGCATTTCTTTATTACTCATTCCCACTTTGCAGATTAGGGAACTAATGGCACAGGAAAAAAAAAAAGGCTTTACCCTAAATCACCTCGGTAGCTAAGGCGTAGAACTGGGCAGGAATTCTTGAGCCCCAAACCCCCTAGTTTTCTTTCCTTCCTTCCTTTCCTCTCCCATTGCTTGAACGTTGTTTTAGACTGAAGTTTTGTGCCGTGATGTTCCCTTTTGGTTGATTTTTCTCAGATACCTCTTTACCCAACCTCTAGCACTTAAGAGCTTACTCCCATCCCTGGTACCCTATACCCCACCCCCTCCACCTTTGGTTTTTTTTCTTTTAAGAGTGAATATTTTGCATTGAAAGACCCTGTGGTAGACAGAAGAAGACTCATTCTCATATTTGTTTCTGTTTTCAAATATATTCCTATAAATGCTCACCTCAAGACTATGCAATATTAAAGACAGCTTTCTGTAATGTGTAGGAGGTTTTTGTTTGCTTTGTTTTTCCCCTGCTGCTTGCTTGCAGCCATAGTCTGCCTCCAAGAGCTAGAGCAAACAAACACTCATTATTATTTCCCTGGTCCAAGAGATGAAGAATAGAAGCCTGGGGAGATTTAAGTGGATCAGGGAGGTGATGCTGGGAGACACAGAGCAAGAATGACCCTTGTGCCCACTTTTTCAGTCCCGCTTAGCCCATTTGGCCAGCAGCCCAGAACATGCTGCTTCTCAGAAGAGCAGTATGTTTTTGCAGGGGAATATTAAAGATTCCAATTAAAACCAAAGTGTTAGTCAAATTCCAACTATCCTTAATCCAGATCTTCTTTAAAAGCAATCTGAATATAGGAAAATCAGTCATTGATTATCCCCTCACCCACCCTCATAGCCCATAATGGAAACATAGGGCATTGTGGCTACAGGAACAGAACACTGACTTGCCCCCCATCCTACCCCATAAACCTGTAAATACTAGATATAGTGGGCCTAGCTACATTTTTACAGCTAGTTCAAGGCTTTTAAAAAGTGGATATAAACTTAGACCAGAAAACATCTGTGACAGATAAAGGCTAGAGAGAAGGGCTGGAGGGGAGAGAGGAGTAAAGGGAGGGGGATCTCAAACCCTTTGGATGGTGGGATTTGGAACCAGAGAAGACTTTTGATCTCAGAGTCCAATCAATAAAACAAGTGAAGAAACAATCCTAGAAAGGTGGTGTGAGTTGATCAGAACCACATAGGTATTAAATAGCAAAGCCAGAATGGGACTCAGATTTGGAACCTGCTGTTCTTTGACATGCTTAAAAAGATCAGATTTTCTAAGTCTGCCTTCCATCCATTAACTATGTTTCTGCCCCTCATGACCTCTTCCCCTGTCTCCCTTCAAAGTGAGATTGCCATTGGACAAGCAGAGCCAGGTGAGTTTACTCCTTAAACCTAAATCTCATTTTGGTTTCTTCCTTTTCCCTAATAGCCTTTCTGTCTTGCTTCCCTCTCTCTCTGGCATTTGAGTCAAGAGTTAGTCACTGTTTGCCAAATTTAACTTGACTGAATACCAACAAGTGGTTAATCCCTTTCTATCCCACCATGGACATGTGGAAGGGGAGATTCTTTCCAGATCAAACCTTTCTCCTCCCTGCCTTCTGATGGCCTGGGAATCCGATCCAAACCCCTGAATGAAGTTCGGCAATGATTCCTTAACCCTGGAGGACAATGGTTCTGATTCCTTAATCCCAGGACTACAATGGTCCTGATTCTCCTGGTTCTGATTCCTCAATCCCAGGACTACAATGGTCCTGATTCTCCTGGTTCTGATTCCTCAGTCCCAGGACTACAATGGTCCTGATTCTCCTGGTTCTAATTCCTCAATCCCAGGACTCCAATGGTCCTGATTCTCCTGGTTCTGATTCCTTAATCCCAGGACTACAATGGTCCTGATTCTCATGAATCATCTGCTCTTTAGGAACTTCTGTTTGCAATAAACATCAAGAACCTTAAAAGGTTCTTACAATTAGAGCTCAGAACCCCCAAGTGAGAACTTTATCTATTTTGAACCAAGTACATTCATTCTGGTTGAATTGGGTGTATTCCCAACTAGTCTCTCTCTCAAGTACATAATTAGTACACAGGTGGACATCACAGAATAGTTATCACTGAGCATCATTTCTACATGAAAGAAAATCTGGGAATTGAAACAGTTTTAAGAAATGGAGGAGACCATGTAACAAAGCACCCCCAGCAACAGGCAGTGGGGAGGGAGTTGGGTGAGTTAAACCTTCAGGAAGATTTTCCATAGTTCTCAAAGCAAAGTCCCAGCCAGCACATTCAGTTCCATCAGAATTCTTTTAGCAGGTGGAATGGGATCAGGGAAAAGTTGTCACTGCATCCACCCCATCCCACCCCATTATTAGTTTCTATTAAAACTATGCAGCATTATGTTGCTGCCAATAGTAACTCTTCTGCTGCTGTCTCCTTGTAAAACTTCTCCATCAGCAGGAAATCTACCTATGGCTTAGACCTCACAATAATTTCCCTCTCACCCAAGGTAGAAAGTGTGATGTCTGTCTAGGATTATAATCCCCAGAATTCGCAATTGGGTTTCAGAACCATTTTTGGAGAAATCACTCTGAAATTCAGTTATGTATGTATGAAGTCATCTTTATTTATTTTAAACATGAATTTTCTTTTAATAATTAATTAAAATCAGAATGAAACAAGCAAAGCCCATTATTTTTTTTATATTTGCTGTGTACTAAAGTCTTCTAAAACTATTTGAAATATTTTAAAATCTCTTAAAAAGTCCTAGAATGAACAATAACTCCTGGTGGTACCTAAAAAGATCCATGTGGTAAGCAAATAGGAATTCTACTGCTCTTTGGCATCAGAATACTCCATACAGGTGCTTTTTTATCCCCCTAGGGATTATGGAGGTCAGGGCACAAGACTCTGGTCCTACTTCCACTAGTGTGCTTACTATTTTGTCATTATTAAACTTAGCAAACATGAATTAATTTTTAGACTAAAGTCTTATCATTGATCTGTGCTCATTTTCTGATGACTCTCTAAGTGGAGTAGATGAGATGTGGATGGATAAGGTCCCTTCTAGCATCTTTGATCTTAAAATCTCAAACTAGTCGAATAACTTAGATCTGGGTCTCCAAAGTTCTTCATTTCTTATACTTCTAAAATTAATCCTTTATTAGTAAATACACATGAAAAGTGTTTTGTTATAGTCTGAATCTTGCTAAATTAATCATTGAGGCAGATGATCAACATGGAGAGAAATGTCAGATTTTTGGTGAAATGCTTAATTCATGTCCAAGGCTCCTGCCATTCTTCTCGTTATGGGCTCCTTAAAGTTTTTTTGTGACATGAACACCTTTGACATCTCTTCTAAGAATAATATTTTTAAATGAATAAAATAAAATGGTGGTTGGTGGTTGTCCTTTGCTCTTGAAGAGTACTAAAATGACAAAATTATATTGGGGTTAAGGTACTGTGTGTGGGACTGTGGCTAACAGAACCAATTTGATCTTGGAAGGTTGGAAGGGTACCAATAGTCCTTATGAACACTGGCGATGGAGATGTCTCTAAATTTGCATTTCTTTTGAGCTACTGCAATTCTTTGCTCATAGAAGGCCTTCTCTGATGTGGCCACACCTGGTGGGCACTCCTCAGGCAGTGTCTCCCATGTCTCACAATCGATCCCAATAAAATATGTAGAACTACCAAGGAAATATTGAAACACAATTTTTATTTTAAGTTCACAAACTTTATGAACCATTCCATTTCCCTTTTTTTTCTCTCTCCCCTCTCACCTTCATTCTATTCTGAGAAGCTTCTGTTTCTTATATATGCCAGCAGTCCCTGCAAATATAGATTAACTGACGAATGGCAAAGATTACTGACTCCTGGTATTGTTGCCTAATAGAGCAACCAGACAGTGTGTATCATGTTCTTTTGCAGCCTCTCAGGGAGCTGCTTTGAATCCTGACTTTTTCTCAAGCACCCCATTCATAAGCACTTTAGAATTTTCCATGGCTAAACTCTCCATCTTTTCTCTCATAAATAGAATGAAAATTCTTTTTTTTAAATAATCGAGATTAAGTGACATGCCTAGGGTCACACAGCTAGGAAGTCTGAGGCCACATTTGAATTCAGGTCCTCCTGATTCCAGGGCCTGTGTTCTACAATGGAGCTTCTTAAACTTTTTCCACTTCTGACTCCTTTTTACCTGAGAATTTTTTACATGATCCTGAGTATAATGGTATATAAAATAGGTATACAAATCAAACATTTACTGATAATAAATCATAATTTCACATACGGGGTTGTGAACCAGTTTTAGAAGCTGAGTTCTAGCTAAGACTAGGTTTCTTTTTTTATATTTTTATCCCCATCATCCAGCACATCCATATAGCAGGACATTAATTAGTCATGAATATACATTACATTGAATGTAATTGAATTCTCATATTCACAGAGGGAGAATTGATCAAGGATACTGAGAAGACCCAGTATGTTCCTCCTAAGGTCCATGAGTCAGTAACCTTTTTTTTTTTTAATTTTATTTGCTGAACATATGTATGGCTAGTTCTTCAACATTAACCCTTACATAGCTTTCTGTTACAAATTTTTCCCCCCAACTCCCCACCCCTCCCCTAGATGGCAGAAAATCCACTACAAGTTAATTATGTTAAAATACTTGGCAAATCGAATATATGTATACATATTTCCACACTTATCATTGTTGTGCAAGAAAAATCGTATCTACATGAAAGACATATCAGATAAAGGTAACACAATGTAAGCAAACATCAATCAAGAGTACGAGAATGTTATATTGTGGTCCACGTTTCACATCCCTCTCTCTGGGTGTATATGGCTTTCTTCACTGAACAATTGGAAGTGGTTTGAAACATTTCATTGTTGCAGAGAGCCATGTCCATCAGAATTGATCGTCATATAGTACTGTTGTTGCTGTGTATCTGAAATCGTCCTGCTGGTCATTTCTTACAGAACAATAATATTCCATAACATTCATATACCATAATTTGTTCAGCCACTCTCCAATTGATGGGCATCCCTTCAGTTTCCAGTTTCTAGCCACTACAAAAAGGGCTGCCACAAACATTCTTGCACATGTGGGGCCCTTTCCCTCCTCTAAGATCTCTTTGGGATATAGGCCCAATAGAAACACTGCTGGGTCAAAGGGTATGCACAGTTTGACAACTTTTTGAGCATAGTTCCAGATTGCTCTCCAGAATGGTTGGATCTGTTCACAGTTCCACCAACAATGTATTAGTGTCCAAGTCTTCCCACATCCCCTCCAACATTCCTCGTTATCTTTTCCTGTCATTTTAGCCAATCTGACAGGTGTGTAGTGGTACCTCAGGGTTGTCTTGTTTTGCACTTCCATGAGTCAATAAATGCCCTTACATTTATCAATTAATCTTTATTTCCAGGGACTACTGGTACACATAACAAACAGAAGCTTCTCAGAACAGAATGAAAGAGAGTGGGGAGGTAGAAAGAAAAAAGGGAAATGGAATGGTTCATTAATGGTTTGATGCCAGTTTGGAAGGAGGACTCTAGCAAAGTGATCTAGGGAAGGTTGGTGATGAGGTAGACCACCAAGTATTAGTGAGTCATTTTGGGAACTGACCACTCTAGGAGCTGGAAAAAGTTTCCAAAAGGGTTTAATGTATGATAGTCATGAGTTAATTATAATATTAAGTTAATTAAGTGCTCCCTAATTGATATCCAGAATGATGCTCAATACCCTTTTTATTGGATATTGGATATTGGACTCCTCAACACCTCAAATATATCTGAGCTCCTCTCTCAGAGACAGGAGACTGTTCTGGATGGATCATGACTTTGGGGAAGGACCTTAGTTATTATGTTCATTACATTCCTGCAGCCTAAATCTTAATAAAATGAAACCACCGGGTTAAAGTTGTCCAGGTAGGGATTCTTTGAAGAATTATGGGTGGGACTTGATAATTAATGAATTCTCTTCCAACTCCAGAGATTCCAGAATTTAGTGATAAATGTCTTAAGAACATCATTTCAACCAGACTCCCTCTCTCATTATCCCAAGGTGGGGAAACTCATACACATTAGAAACACAAATCATCAAAACCCTCCCAATCCTTTCAGTGGTTCTGATTGGCCACGGTCATGGAACCTTAATGATGGAAAGTCCTTGATACAGAGGAAAGAGAATTGATTCAGGAGTCAGAGGACAAGGATTCAAATCCTTCCTTGCTCCATCTTGCCTATGTGACATTGGGCAAGCCATTTAGATGTTTTCTCATCAGTAACATGAATAGGTTGAATTCAGTGGCTACAAGGACCCTTGAGCTCAAAAACGATGTTTCTCTGACAAGTGAGGAAACTGAGATAAAGTGATTTGCCCAAGATCACACAACTAACAAGTAAGGACTGGAAGCTAAGGGTTCCTCAAATAGGACGGTCTTTCTACTATAGTAGAATGTTTCTCTGATAACCAATAACTAAAAGGATCCTTATTCAGCAGGCCAAATGTTGGGATTCCTCAGCCAAGATAAATTGATTTGAGGGTTTTCTGGGGAAGGAAGGAGGAGGATTCTAGGTTTGTGATTTAATCTTTGTAAGGAATTCTCTCCCCCAATGACACTAGCACTTCCCCCTTTCCCAACCCCCTGCAATTTGTAGTCTCTCTCTCTCTCTGTGTGTATCTCTCTGTCTCTCCTCCCTCCCTCTCTGTCTATCTCTTTCTCTCTTCCTCCTCCTCTCTCTTTCTCTGTGACTCTCTCTCTCTCTCTTTCTCTCTCTGTCTCTCTCTCTGTCTCTCTCTCCCTCCCTCCCTCCTTCTTCCTCTCTCTCTCTCTCTCTCTCTCTCTCTCTCTCTCTCTCTCTCTCTTTTTCTCTCTGTCTCTCTGTCTCTCTCTCCCCCCTCCTTCCCTCTCTCTCTCTTCCTTTCTCTCTCTCTCTCTCTCTCTCTCTCTCTCTCTCTCTCTCTTTCTCTCCCTCCTTTCTTCCTTCCCCCCCTCTCTGTCTCTCCTCCCTCCCTCTCTATATCTTTCTCTCTTCCTCCCCCTCCCTCTCTCTTTCTCCCTCTCCTCCTCTTTCTTCCCCCCTTCCCCTTCTCTCCCTATTACCCAACATCTACAATGACACAGGATTTTGAGTCAAAGGCTCTAGATTCTCTACTCCTTACTTGGACAAGGCCCTTCACTATTTCTCTAGCCTTCAATTTCCTCTGCTCTAAAACAAGAGCATTGGAATGTATAACACTCTCCAAGGTCAGTCTGGCCCTAACTCTAAGGCTTTATGACTTAAAAACTGGTATCTAGCCCTTTTTGCTGAACTCACCCAAAACTAATCTCTCCTGGTCTTGGGGGAAAAGCCATTTGATTCCTTATTTCTTGCTCTTTCAGACAGCCAGAAAACAGGACTTATCAGAGAATTTGGATACTTGCTTGACAAAGATCTTGGAGATGAGCCCATTAAAAATGAAGCCAGATTATTCAGGTTTTTTTTCTCCCTTTATGAAGGTTGGAGGGCATTTCCAAAAGTCTATTGTGTGAGTCGTATTTCTGGGCATAAAGCTATTTACCTGTACAAATATTTAGATCATTTCTCTTCCCACTCCAATCCAATCTACAAAGTGATTTTCCTAAAGCCTGCATCTGATGCTGTCAGCCCTTCCCCCACTGTTGTTTGGTTACCTCCGGGAACAAACACAAAATGCGATGTTTGGCATTCAAAGCCCTTCAAACCTAGCCCTTTCTACTTTTCCAGTCATCTTAAACCTGACTCCCCAACACTGGAGCCAGTGACACTGGTCCTTGGTTGTTCCATGAACAAGACACTCTATTGCTCAGCTTCAGTATTTTCTCTGGCTGTCCCTTATCCCTATAAGGCTTTCCCTCCTTTACTCTGATTACTAAACTTTCTGACTTTTTTAAGCCCCAGCTAAAATCTCTTGTACTACCGGAAGCCTTCCCTAATCTTTAAATCCAGTGCCTTATCTCTTAATCACTTCCTATTTATTCTGTGTGTGTGTGTAATATTATATTAATTATATTATATTATATACACAATTGGTATCCTTAGTACTTAACACAGAACCTGGCAGATGGTAGGTGCTTAATAAATGTTTATTGAATTGAAATTGAATTCCAAAATGTCAGAAGACTTAGAAAAGTGGCAAAGAAACCCTTCCCCCTTAGATTTTTCTTTCTCTTTAGTCTGTTCAAAAGTTGATTTATTATTTTTGTTTTTATATTACTCCATTTCCCAATATATCCCATGTCTCCTCTCCCTTTCCGAGAACTATCCCTTATAACACTTAACTGGAGACTGACATAGAGATGTCACTTTGGTCCTTTTCCAGAATGAAGGACAACAACCAATAACAAAAAATAAAGTAGGAAAAATAGTTTATCAAAACCAGCCAATGCTTCCACTTGAATTGTCATTCTGCAGCCTGTCTTGGTTGGCGAGAGACCACAATTTTGTCCAGCTTCTTTGCCCCACCATATTTACTTTGCCCCAATGCAAGTTCCTGTCCCTTTCCCTTCTGTCCCTACTATCTACCTCCCTCACCCCATCACCACTCCTATACTCCATCCTTTGGCTGGCTGTCCCCTAATCCAGGAATGCTTTCTATCCTCCTCTCCAACTTCCTTCAAGTCCCAATTAAATTCCTACCTTCTGCAAGAAGCCTTTCCTGATTTCCCTTAATATCTGTGCCTTTCTCTGCCATTTATCAGGTCTCTGGTATATATAGTTGTCTGCATGTTACCTTCCCCAGTAGAGTCGTCTTGAGGTCAGAAACTATTTTTGCCTTCCTTTGCCTCCCCAGTTAGACATCTAGCATTAATTGATCACCTGCTATGAGGCAGGCACTCCACTAAGTGCTGAGGAGGCAAAAGAAAAACTCCTTATTTTCAAATGAGCTCACATGCTAATGGGAGAAAATAGAGATAAGCAAGCTATATACAGGATAAATTGAAAATCATCAATAGAAGAAAAAAAACCATTAGTATTTTTTTATTAAAGCTTTTTATTTGTATAACATATATATGGGTAGTTCCCCAACATTGATCTTTACAAAGCTTCCCATTACAAATTTTACCCCCAGTCCCCTCCCCTCCCCTAGATGGCAGGAAGTCCACTACATGTTAATAATGTTGAAATGCTTGAGAAGTTATGCAAGAAAAATCCTATCTACAAGAAAAAAAAAAGAATCAGAGAAAGGCAACACAATGCAAGCAAATGTCAATAGAGATCATGAAAATGTTACGTTGTGGTCCATATTTCATTTCCCTCTCTCTGGATGTATATGGTTTTCTTCAGTGAACAATTGGAACTGGTTTGAGACAATTCTTTGTTGCAGAGAGCCATGTCCATCAGAATTGATCATCATGTAATACTGTTGTTGCTGTGTATGATGATCTCCTGGTTCTGCTCGTTTCACTCAGCATCAGTTCATGCAAGTCTCTCCAGGCCTCTCTGAAATCGTCCTGCTGGTCGTTTCTTACAGAGCAATAATATTCCATAACATTCATATACCATAATTTATTCAGCCACTCTCCAATTGATGGGCATCCCTTCAGTTTCCAGTTTCTAACCACTACAAAAAGGGCTGCCACAAACATTCTTGCACAGGTGGGTCCCTTTCCCTCCTCTAAGATCTCTTTGGGATATAGGCCCAGTAGAAACACTGCTGGGGCAAAGGGTATGCACAGTTTGACAACTTTTTGAGCATAGCTCCAAATTGTTCTCCAGAATGGTTGGATCCGTTCACAGTTCCACCAACAATGTATTAGTGTCCCAGTTTTCCCACATCCCCTCCAACATTCATCATTAT
>JAJPUD010002732.1:277776-296594 GCA_023553655.1 Myrmecobius fasciatus
TCTTCCCCCCTTCCCCTTCTCTCCCTATTACCCAACATCTACAATGACACAGGATTTTGAGTCAAAGGCTCTAGATTCTCTACTCCTTACTTGGACAAGGCCCTTCACCATTTCTCTAGCCTTCAATTTCCTCTGCTCTAAAACAAGGGCATTGGAATGTATAACACTCTCCAAGGTCAGTCTGGCCCTAACTCTAAGGCTTTATGACTTAAAAACTGGTATCTAGCCCTTTTTGCTGAACTCACCCAAAACTAATCTCTCCTGGTCTTGGGGGAAAAGCCATTTGATTCCTTATTTCTTGCTCTTCCAGACAGCCAGAAAACAGGACTTATCAGAGAATTTGGATACTTGCTTGACAAAGATCTTGGAGATGAGCCCATTAAAAATGAAGCCAGATTATTCAGGTTTTTTTTCTCCCTTTATGAAGGTTGGAGGGCATTTCCAAAAGTCTATTGTGTGAGTCGTATTTCTGGGCATAAAGCTATTTACCTGTACAAATATTTAGATCATTTCTCTTCCCACTCCAATCCAATCTACAAAGTGATTTTCCTAAAGCCTGCATCTGATGCTGTCAGCCCTTCCCCCACTGTTGTTTGGTTACCTCCGGGAACAAACACAAAATGCGATGTTTGGCATTCAAAGCCCTTCAAACCTAGCCCTTTCTACTTTTCCAGTCATCTTAAACCTGACTCCCCAACACTGGAGCCAGTGACACTGGTCCTTGGTTGTTCCATGAACAAGACACTCTATTGCTCAGCTTCAGTATTTTCTCTGGCTGTCCCTTATCCCTATAAGGCTTTCCCTCCTTTACTCTGATTACTAAACTTTCTGACTTTTTTAAGCCCCAGCTAAAATCTCTGGTACTACCGGAAGCCTTCCCTAATCTTTAAATCCAGTGCCTTATCTCTTAATCACTTCCTATTTATTCTCTGTGTGTGTGTAATATTATATTAATTATATTATATTATATACACAATTGGTATCCTTAGTACTTAACACAGAACCTGGCAGATGGTAGGTGCTTAATAAATGTTTATTGAATTGAAATTGAATTCCAAAATGTCAGAAGACTTAGAAAAGTGACAAAGAAACCCTTCCCCCTTAGATTTTTCTTTCTCTTTAGTCTGTTCAAAAGTTGATTTATTATTTTTGTTTTTATATTACTCCATTTCCCAATATATCCCATGTCTCCTCTCCCTTTCCGAGAACTATCCCTTATAACACTTAACTGGAGACTGACATAGAGATGTCACTTTGGTCCTTTTCCAGAATGAAGGACAACAACCAATAACAAAAAATAAAGTAGGAAAAATAGTTTATCAAAACCAGCCAATGCTTCCACTTGAATTGTCATTCTGCAGCCTGTCTTGGTTGGCGAGAGACCACAATTTTGTCCAGCTTCTTTGCCCCACCATATTTACTTTGCCCCAATGCAAGTTCCTGTCCCTTTCCTTTCTGTCCCTACTATCTACCTCCCTCACCCCATCACCACTCCTACACTCCATCCTTTGGCTGGCTGTCCCCTAATCCTGGAATGCTTTCTCTCCTCCTCTCCAACTTCCTTCAAGTCCCAATTAAATTCCTACCTTCTGCAAGAAGCCTTTCCTGATTTCCCTTAATATCTGTGCCTTTCTCTGCCATTTATCAGGTCTCTGGTATATATAATTGTCTGCATGTTACCTTCCCCAGTAGAGTCGTCTTGAGGTCAGAAACTATTTTTGCCTTCCTTTGCCTCCCCAGTTAGACATCTAGCATTAATTGATCACCTGCTATGAGGCAGGCACTCCACTAAGTGCTGAGGAGGCAAAAGAAAAACTCCTTATTTTCAAATGAGCTCACATGCTAATGGGAGAAAACAGAGATAAGCAAGCTATATACAGGATAAATTGAAAATCATCAATAGAAGAAACAAAACCATTAGTATTTTTTTATTAAAGCTTTTTATTTGTATAACATATATATGGGTAGTTCCCCAACATTGATCTTTACAAAGCTTCCCATTACAAATTTTACCCCCAGTCCCCTCCCCTCCCCTAGATGGCAGGAAGTCCACTACATGTTAATAATGTTGAAATGCTTGAGAAGTTATGCAAGAAAAATCCTATCTACAAGAAAAAAAAAGAATCTGAGAAAGGCAACACAATGCAAGCAAATGTCAATAGAGATCATGAAAATGTTATGTTGTGGTCCATATTTCATTTCCCTCTCTCTGGATGTATATGGTTTTCTTCAGTGAACAATTGGAACTGGTTTGAGACAATTCTTTGTTGCAGAGAGCCATGTCCATCAGAATTGATCAGCATGTAATACTGTTGTTGCTGTGTGTGATGATCTCCTGGTTCTGCTCGTTTCACTCAGCATCAGTTCATGCAAGTCTCTCCAGGCCTCTCTGAAATCGTCCTGCTGGTCGTTTCTTACAGAGCAATAATATTCCATAACATTCATATACCATAATTTATTCAGCCACTCTCCAATTGATGGGCATCCCTTCAGTTTCCAGTTTCTAACCACTACAAAAAGGGCTGCCACAAACATTCTTGCACAGGTGGGTCCCTTTCCCTCCTCTAAGATCTCTTTGGGATATAGGCCCAGTAGAAACACTGCTGGGGCAAAGGGTATGCACAGTTTGACAACTTTTTGAGCATAGCTCCAAATTGTTCTCCAGAATGGTTGGATCCGTTCACAGTTCCACCAACAATGTATTAGTGTCCCAGTTTTCCCACATCCCCTCCAACATTCATCGTTATCTTTTCCTGTCATTTTAGCCAATCTGACAGGTGTGTAGTGGTATCTCAGAGTTGTCTTAATTTGCATTTCTCTGATCAATAGTGATTTGGAGCAACTTTTCATATGACTAGAGATGGTTTTAATTTCATCATGTGAAAATTGTCTGTTCATATCCCTTGACCATTTATCAATTGAAGAGTGGCTTGAATTCTTATATATATGAGACAATTCTCTATATATTTTAGAAATGAGGCCTTTATCAGAACCATTAAATGTAAAGATGATTTCCCAATTTGATGCTTCCCTCCTAATCTTGTCTGCATTTGTTTTGTTTGTACAGAAACTTTTTAACTTAATATAATCAAAATTATCCATCTGGTGTTCAATTAGGAGTTCCAGGTCTTCTTTGGACATAAATTTATTCCATCTCCACAGGTCTGAGAGATAAACTATATTACGTTCCTCTAACTTGCTTACAAAGTTCCTCTTTATATCTAGATCATGAACCCATTTAGATCTTATCTTGGTATGTGGTGTTAGGTATGGGTCAAGCCCTAATTTCTTCCACACTAGTTTCCAATTTTCCCAGCAGTTTTTGCCAAATAGTGAGTATTTATCCCAAAAGCTGGGGTCTTTGGGTTTATCGAATACTAGATTGTTAAGGTTATTGCCTAGATTGTCTTGATAACCTATCCTGTGCCACTGATCGACTGTTCTATTTCTTAGCCAGTACCAAACAGTTTTGATGACCACTGCTTTATAATATAGTTTTAGATCTGGTACAGCAAGGCCACCTTCATCTGCCTTTTTTTTTTCATTAATCTCCTTGAGATCCTTGACCCTTTGTTCTTCCAAATGAACTTTGCTACTATTTTTTCTAGATCTGTAAAATAATTTCTTGGGAGTTTGATTGGTATGGCACTAAATAAGTAGATTAGTTTGGGTAGTATTGTCATTTTTATTATGTTTGCTCTGCCTAGCCATGAGCACTTAATATTTTTCCAATTGATTAGGTCTGATTTTATTTGTGTGGAAAGGGTTGCGTAATTTAGTTTGTATAGTTTCTGACTTTTCCTTGGCAGATTGATCCCCAAATATTTTATCCTATCATCTTCTATTTGGAATGGAATTTCTTTTTGCATCTCTTGCTGCTGAACTTTGTTGGTAATATATAAAAATGCTGATAATTTATGTGGATTAATTTTGAATCCTGACACTTTGCTAAAGTTGTGAATTGTTTCTAGTAGTTTTTTAGTTGAGTCTCTAGAGTTCTCTAAGTATACCATCATGTCATCTGCAAAGAGTGATAATTTGGTTTCTTCATTACCTACTCTGATTCCTTTTATCTCTTTTTCTTCTCTTATTGCTAAAGCTAACATTTCTAATACAATATTGAATAGTAATGGTGACAGTAGGCAGTCTTGTTTCACTCCTGATCTTATTGGGAATGGTTTTAGTTTGTCTCCATTACCTATGATGCTTGCTGATGAAAAAAAACCATTCGTATTAAGGGGGATTGGGAAAGCCTTCTTGTAGAAAGTGGAAACTGGGACTTCAAGAAAGCCAAGGGATGGAGATGAGAAGGGAGAGGATTCTAGACCTAGGGAACAACCAGTGAAAATGTCCAAAGTCAGGAAATGGTGTGTTTTGTGCAAGGAGCAGCAAGGAGACCAGTTTTTTTTTTTTTTTTAACACCTTAGACCCTACTGTGATTCTTAACATTTGTTTTGATTCTGTGTGCCTTCAGAAATAGAGTGTGTCATAGAGAATTATTTGTTTTGTTTTGTTTTTTAATTAAAGCTTTTTATTTTTCAAAAATAGTGGACAATTCTTTAACATTAGCCCTTGCAAAATGCTGTGTTCCAATTTTCCCTCCCTTCCCCCATACCTTCTCCTAGATATAGTCCAATATATGTTAAACATGGTAGAAATATATGTTAAATCCAATATATGTATACATATTTATACAATTATCATGGCGCACAAGAAAAAAAGAAACAAAATAAAATGCAAGCAAACAACAAAAAGAATGAAAATGCTGTGTTGTGAACCACACTCAGTTCCCACAGTCTTCTCCCTGGGTATATATGGCTCTCTTCATCACTGAACAACTTGAACTGGTTTGAAACATCTCATTGTTGAAGAGAGCCACGTCCATCAGACTTGATCATCAGATAATCTTGTTGTTGCCGTGTATAATGATCTGGTTCTGCTCATTTCACTTAGCATCAGTCCATGTAAATCCACAGAGATTAGTTTAACAAAAGTGAAAAAAGCCCCATTGTTACTATTGTTTTTAATGCATGTCATTCAATAATTAAATAATAAAATTTCTAAAATAACTAAGAAAACATTTTGACTACTTTGTTCCCCAGTCACTTGGTCTTTGTCCAATATCTCCATTCTTGAAAAGATCTTTCTGTTTCAGTCTTTCAAATCATTCATTGGACCCAGATGGCTCTGGAAGGAAAAGTAAGGCAGGTGACCTTGTCCAGCCCTCCCTCACTTAAATCTAATTCACTTGCATGTCACAGCGTCACCTCCCTGATGTCCTGGTCCTTTTGGAGAACCAATGACAAACAACAATAGCAATAGAAACTCAGAAAACACAGAGAAATTACAGCCAAGATCCCACCAGGGAAGAGAGGGAGGACTTTTACCTGGTCTTTCTTCTCTTGCCTCTTGACCCCCACTACCCTCCACTACCATGCTCAAACTTTGAGAGCCATGCTGTTTGGTGCTCACTCATGAAGGAGAAGTCCACAATATAGTGCTGGGGTATTTAAAGACAAGCTTGATATTTATGGCATTTAAATAGCAGGAGCAAATGTTGAAGCCGTGAAATTATAATGTTCTCTTTTTTAATCCCCCCTGGTCTTATCTTCACCCTGCACTTCTGAGGTTCCCTACTGAAATTAAATAGAGAATTTGGATGAGAAGATAAGGAGGATGACAATATAAATTATTAGCAGATCATATGCATTTATGATCCCAGGATCATAGATTAAAAGCTGAAAGAACTTAATTTTTTCATCTGAAAAACAAAGCGTTTGGGTAGTATGATCTCCCTAACTTAGAGAAGGTCAAACCAGCCACAGAGCTGTGATGAGAATGGGGGTCCCAGGTCCTTTCTTCTTCATCCCAGTCCTTCCCCAATCAGGTGTTATTTTCATGTCCTTAGATTTTGCGATCAAATACACACAATAGATCTCTATGGTTCTGAAAGTAAAAACTGACCTTTAAGTAACATTTTGAAGTTCACAAGGGGCTTTTCTTACATTTTGCCTCTATAACCTCACAACAACCCCACAAGGGGGGGACAGCAGGTATTATTATTCCCATTTTATAGATGAGGAAATTTGCAGCCTACATTGTCTCTATAACCCTACAACAACCCCACGAGGTAGGGACAGCAGGTATTATTATTCACATTTTATAGATGAGGAAATTTGCAGCCTACATTTTGTACAAAGTAGGGACAGCAAGTATTATTCCTATTTTATAGATGAGGAAATCTGCAACTTATATTTTGTCTCTATAACCTCACAACAACTTCACAAGGTAAGGCAGCAGGTATTATTATTCTCATTTTATAGATGAGGAAATTTGCAGCCTAGAGATATTAAATGATTTGTTCAGGCTCTCAGGACCAGTTAATGACAGAAAGCACTCTGTCCACTGGGCAAAAATACTTCCTATGAAGGAAATCTTAGAGTCTCCCTCGGACAGCCTCCATAGTGTGACCCCAGGCAAATTCCTCTGAACTCCTCATGAGGCACCTTGGAGGGTCTTGACAGGTTCAAGAATGGCAGAGGTGGTACCTTGGGCCAGATCTGTTGGCAAGATCCAGACTGAGAGTGGAAACAGTGCCAAGGAGCCACTTTGGGAAGGGCATGGGGAATTTCTGACTGGCACAGTAGCCAATGGCCAGATGAGCTCTGCTCTTTCAGCCCAGGACACTAGAGAACTCTATCCTTCAGACTTGTCCTCGGGTGCAGTCAGCCAAGACAATGCTCTGAGGATCAGGCAAAGTTCCCTGATATGCAGCTGTCCAGCAACTCTAAGTACTTGTGATATCCTGAGACAAGAAGCAGACACAGGTGGTACCCAGCATACATGAAAACACCATAGAAAGTGACCCTACAGTGTGTTCTCTCCAATTTCCACTCAAGCCAGCCAACCCATGCACCACTAGCTTAGATATCAGTCTACTTTTGAGTGGGAGAGACCTTTATCAGGGCCAGTGACAACTTCCACCTCCTTACCCTATGAATTCTAAAAACCATGGCCCCCTTTCCAGAACCCTACAACATTCATTACACCCATCTGTCTTTGGTCTTCATCTTCCATAATTTGCTGCTTGTGAAGAAAAACCTCAAAAAGGTCCTGATTTGCTTTTCTCTTTGTTATAGTGACTTGGAGCAGCCTTTTATAAGGCACTTAAAAAAATAAACTATCTTTGGACTTGGACCCTATGTTTATTAGGGTCAGGCTTTTGGTCTTATATACTTGTTTGCTCCCTATAGAACTTCAGCACCTGAGTAGAGATATTTGATGCTAGATTCCCCCATTCATTTCCCCCAAATTCAACTGTTTTTCTCTTTAGCACAATTGTATAATTTTGTTTGTCCCCAAACTTTTCAATTTTAAATCACTGTGATTACCTTTATTTTTCATTATTGGTCCTATTGTTTGGCTAATAATTCCCCTTATGCAGAGATATAAAAGGTATCTGATCTGTATTCATCCTTTCTCCCTCAGTTTGACTTTTCACATTTAGGTCACAGACTGATACTTGAAGGATTTAAGAATTTTTTGTGTGGCACATGGTACAATATGTTAATTTCTGCCACTGTCAGCACCCTGGGGCAGGTCCTTATTACTCTAAGACTATGACAAAAAAAAAAAAAAACACAAAAAACAAAAAAACCCCGGCTGATCTGCTTGCCACAAGTCACTCTTTACCCCAGTCCATTCCCCACTTAGCTGTCAGTTACCTTTCTAAAGCACAGGTTTAGTCATATTATCCTTCTCAATAAATGCCAGAGATTTCCCTTAGACTCCAGGCTCAAATACAAAACCTTGTGCTTGACATTCAAAGCTCTTGAAGTCTCCCCCCTCCCTTTTACAGTCATTTTACACGTGCACCACCATGAAGTTGGCTGAAGCAGGGTCTGCAGAGTGCTTAGAGCTTGGTCAGACATCAGAGATGGCAAGGGCACCTGCTGCCTCCTAGGCCATCTCTAGTTATCTTCCCTTTTCTCTGGTCCCTGAATTTTGGTGACTCAGGGAGAGAAAAGGAGGCTGGGGACTTTGTGCAACTCTGTCACCTAAATCCAAGTCAAGACATCACTCATGGTGTCCCTGGTCCTCCCCGGACAGGAAAGGTAGCCTTATATCTTTGCCATCTCCCCATTTTGACCCAGGGACAGACCACAGTGGGAATTTAATGGCCAATTTTACACACACCATTTTAGGAAGGACTAAATCAAGTGAATGACATCAAGAGAATAGCCAGGATGGTCAAAAGCCTCAAATTCATGTCCAATCAACTTGAAACAATGGGGGATATTTAGCCCAGGAAAAAGGCGACTTTTTTACACTTCTGTGGCAATGACAGGGTATGATGCAAAGCCTCGGGGGGCTTTGGGAATTCTCTGCAGAGCTGCAGACCACCACCCTTCCCTGTCTTTCATGCTGAATGACTCTCTGCTGGCTCCTTCCACAAGGGTCGCCTTCAGGGGCTCTCCCACACCCTGCCCTGTGAGAAGGCTTCTCTGCTTTTCCTCAGCACCTTGAGGTTGCTGCCCACCTGGTATCCCCTACTCTTGCCAAAGGGCTTCCTCATCTTTTTTGTGTTTCGATGGATCCTTGTCAGGTACATGTTGTATTCTGCTCACACCATCCTCATACCTTTCCATTATTCTCTCTGGATGCTTGTTAGTTCTTCAAGGGCAACAGTCTTGCTGTGATATAGCAAAACTAGTAAAACATTCATACTACCAAGATGGGTCTTTGATTCATTTTAAATAAAATGCATTTAAAATATTAAATAAAATTCCTTTTAAATAAAATTTTTAAAATACATGCCATGTATTTTATTTCCTACATTTAAAAACTTTTATTTTGAGAAGAGGTCCACAAGTTTCACCAGGCCACCCAAGAAGTCAACAAAAACGTTAAGAATCCTCAGTGTACAAGGATTTATGATTATTTACATGTTTTTAGCAGCTCAGTACTCCACAGTTAAGTAATAAGGATACAAAATTAATTCACAATAATTATAAGAAGAAAGAAGTTTCAGTCACACTCAAATATGGACTGTGTTTGAGATGCAACAAAAGCACACTTAATCTGATTTCCTTGGTGGGGGCACTCCCTCCACCCATACAAATTGCAGCCTTTCCAAGCATTCTTATCTGGCACCAAGCCTTATCAAAAGCTCCCATAAATCTCCTGGACCCAGCGGATCTGGCCAATGTAGTGGAGCCCCGGAGCCTGTGGGATCACTTGGACTATCTGTTGTATCAGTTTTGTTACATAATTGTAACACGTGCCCCCCCTTTTCTGCATATCTCAATGATGTCTTTTAGGTGACTTTTCAAATGAGAATTAATAACATGTACCAAAAATAGGTTTATTTCAACATACATCTTCCCATGAAGAAATGACAGACATTGCTAGATTAGAATAAGGAAACATTTCTTTCAATCTTTTTTTGTTTTTTCTATAAGATTTTACCTCCCAGAGTAGGGGTTCTTAACCTTCTCTCTGTTCTGGACCCTTTTGGCAGGGGTCTGGTGAAGTCTATGGAGCCCTTCTCAGAATCATGCTTTTAAATGCAGAAAATGAAATATATAGGACTCCAATGGAAGCCAATTACACTCAAAGACAGATATATCTATATCTATCTATCTATCTATTTATCTATCTATCTATCTATCTATCTATCTAGTTCATGGATCTCAGGTTAAGAACTTCTATCTTTAGAGGACCAAATGTTTTAAGAGATTGATATTATGATTTGGCTTTAATTGAGTTTTAAAGAAGCAGGAGTCTGTACTATGACCAGTTATTTGGTGTTGTACAAGTATTTTTTCAGTCCTAGTTTGAGTTACACATTTTTATTGTTCATAGAAATCAAAGAAGCCTATTCTCAATGGTACCAGTGACAAATATAAGAAAAGGGTATGGAGATGTTAGAGTTTATACAAAATATGGGCATTGTTCTTCAGTAGAGTTCTTTGGTAATGAATCTATAATTTGAAAAATGGACTGAAATATTGACATCTTTATCATTATACCTGCTGCATACTTATTACAGAGATATAAGCCCTTTCTTATGGTCCCATCTGTAGGGTGAGCCGTCATTATTTTCAAAGAAGTTGTCAAATATAATTCCATGAAAGAAATGATATGATACTTAATTTCAGCAAAATGAAATGTTAACAGAAGACTTGTAGTTTAAAGCTCAACACTAACAACTAGAAAATATCATTAATTAGTATTATTTAATGAATGGAAATGTTGCAGAATCTCTATATTGCTTTATTTTCATTTGTCTCCTGGAACAATGAAGAATAAAAGCAAAATTTAAAAGTGCATCTTAAAAGTGCAAAAGTAAAGAGAGTTTATCCTTATGCTTACCTTCAATACTTTAAGGAATTCTGGAGTAATAGATTTAGAAAAATCATTTGTTCATGTCTCTGAAACTCACAAGCCCCAAAGTGGGAAATAGCAAGCCAAGAAAGAAAAACTTGGAGACTAAAAAGTAAAACAGGATATAATATGATCGCAAATGATGACAATAAGTCAAAAACTCAATTTTATAAAAATTTCAATTAAAGAGCACAATATCTCACCAATATTTCTTTAAACTTAGATCGAAGTGATGCATGAAGCCAGTCAAGGTGGATCCAGCAGAATATTGGTGATGAGTGAAAGTGAAGAAAACCTCTCCACCAGGAGGAGGTAAGCCTAAAGGATTCCTGGGAAGAAGCAGGAGGGCTGGGTAGGGGCAATTGAAAGATGGAAGGGAATTCATTATAGTTCATCCTTCTCTCTGGACACTTAACAAGAGTACAACTACAAGAGTGCATTGTATTTAGGAAGCATATGTTATGATCCAAGTTAAAGTATTCTTATACACACAAATCCGCACACACACACAAACCCTACCATTTTAATACTGGACATTTTAATTCAAGAAGTCTAATGAACCCAAAATTCAAAATAGTTCATATTTAAATAAATTATAGGTTTAAATTATTTGTGGGTTATTCTCCCAGGTCTGAAATTTTAACTTAGCAATATACAAGTTGGATGGCATCTTGGTCCCTGTACAATTCCCTAGATATGGCAGTTATTTAGGAAGCATGTAGTAGTGGAAGAGCAAAACATTGGTCAAATACATATGCACATATGCATGTATGTATATATCAACATACACATGCATATGTTTACATATTGCACATACCTCCAACTAGCCATACATATTAATACATACACATATGTATGTTGTCCCCTTGGAGAAAAATTAATTTGCACCCATTTCTTACACCAGGATTTCAACACATCAACTCCAGTTGTTAGCTGTATTGCCATTAAAATTTGTTGATATCTGTGATTATTCCATCATCCTAATTAATGGCTAACCCTTCCCCCGAAATTTATACTTTGTGAAAATTTTTCAAAATGGGAAAAAATAGGTTTAGCAAAACTAATCAGCCATTTCTTCTGGTATATGTAATGACTCCCCATAATCCCCTACACCTGAAAAATTAAAAAAAAAGGGAAGGAGGTATATTTTCTCACATCTTCCTCAGGGCTAAGACCTAGTCATTATGTGTAATTATGCACACAAGGATCAGTTTCATTTTTTTTCCTTTCCATTATTATAATTACATTGTTATAATTGTAGAAAATGTTTTCCTGAGTTTGCTTACCTTACTTAACATCAGTTTCATGCGTCTTCATATTCCTAATTCCTTCTAGCACAGTAATACTTCATTTATGCAACACAGTTTGGTCTGTCAATCTCCAACTGATAGACTTTTTTATTTTTTAAGAAAATCTTTATTTTTAGAAATATGTTTAGAAGAATCGCACATGTTTAACCTATATTGGATTACTTGCTGTCTAGGGGAGGGAACTGGGGAAGAAGGGAGGGAGAAAAATTTGGAACAAGGTTTTGTAGGATGAATGTTGAAAACTAGCTAGCATTTGAAAATAAAAAGCTATTAAAAATCTATTATTAAAAAAAGTAAAAGAAAGAATAGTAGGGGCAGCTAGGTGGCACAGTGAATAGAGCACCAACCTTGAAGTCAGGAAGACCTGAGTTCAAATTTGGCCTCAGACACTTAACATGTCCTAGCTGTGTGACCTTGGGCAAGTCACTTAACCCCAATTGCCTCATCAAAAAAAAAAAAAAAAAAGAATAGTAGAGGGAGGGCTAATGCTAAGAATAACTCTTAAGAGGACAACAACCCCTTTTAAAAGAAACAAAGAGCTAAATTGGAAGCAAGAGATATATCAGAGATAGGACCACTGTTCAGAATGCTAACAACAGCAAAAACAGATGAAAGACAAGATAGAATGAGACTCTCCCTTCCTACCCCCCATCTTTCTGCCAAGGAGAAAGATCTTTGAATTATATGTAATCGCTAAACCAAATAGTTATCTCTGAAAAATCAAAGGGAATAAGAGAGTTGCCAGTGGCCATGCATTTGCCACTTTATTCAATGTCCCTAGATGTAGTTCATGTAAGTTTTGTGCCTTCAAACCATAGAAGGTAGCTTGGTGCCCTCTATTCATAGCTTACATTTCAATTTCTTGAGAACTATTTTTGTTCTAGTTCTCCCAATTCAAATTTCCATAATGTTATTTCATGATTTATATAGAGCATTGGCTTTTTATTAATTTTTGTGTCAAACAATTCACATTGTTACAGAATGTCATTATAATTATTTCTCAATGACATGTAAAAACAATTTTAAACTTTTTAAAATCTTGAGTTCCAATTCCCTTCCCCTCCTTAAGAAGACAAGAATTTTGATATAGATTATATCTGTGCAGTCATATAACACATATCTTCATGTTAGCCATATTGCAAAAGAAATAATAAAATTTTAAAAGTATATTTCCTTTTGTATTCAGACTCCCATCAGTTCTTTCTCGACATTGGATAGAATGCTTCATTATTAGTCCTTCGGAATTGTATTGTTGGGAGCAGCTAAGTCATTCACTATTGATCAGTATATAATATTGCTTGTTCTGGTTCTGCTTACTTCACTTTACATCACTTCATATAGGTCTTTCCAGACTTCCTATTTACTTTTATTTTTATAGCCACATTAGAGCAAAAGGTTTTATTTACATTTAGTAGCTGCTTGTGGATTCAAAGACCACATGAAGATCTCTAGTAGGTTGAGATGGTCATACTTACTGTCATGTCTAGTATTATCACTGATAAATAAAATTTGTTAAAAATATTCTCCATCATTTTCTTCAGACAATTGTTTTAATTTTTTTCTAATTTTCTAAGACACATAAATGGATATTTTTATAATATAATAATCAGCTCTTTTAAGTTGAGTAAGCTGAAAAAGAAATGCCAGCTTGCACTGGTGGATGGTAGATGATGCTACCAGTGAAATCATGGGTACAATTCTCAGGTTTCTGTCTCAGCAAAGTTGCAGGATTGTGCACTGGAAAGACAAGACAAGGACAATTTTTAGCAGTCACTTAAATCTTAATGGGGTTGTTGAAAGGAAAAATTACAGTATTTACTTTGGCAAATGAAGGAACTTTGAGAGTCCTTGCCAAACTTGTATTCAGCAAGTAACTGGGTCCCCAGACCTATCTCTGACATTTCATAACCAGGTGATCTTGGATCATCTTTAACCTTGCTGCTCCAACTTCCTCTCAATCTGTGCCTACTGACCTCCCTGGCTTCCTTTAAGTCCCAACAAAAATCCTACCACCTTCCAGAAGCTTTCACAATCCCCCTTAATTCTAGTGCCTTCCCTGTGTTGATTATTTCTAATTTCCCCTGGACATATCTTGTTTGTACATAGTTTGCATGTTGTCTTCCCCATTAGACTGTGAGCACCTCGAGAGTAGAAACTGTCTTTTGCCTTCCTTTTCATTTATACTGCTTCACACTGTGCCTGACACAAAATAGGCAATTAATAAATGTTTATTGACTAATTGGCTGAGAGATAATAGACTTGTTTAAAAAAAGAAGGAAAGTACAACACTGTATGAAAGTGATTATATACTTTAAAAAGAAAAAGAAAAAAAAAAGATGCAGACAAAACAGCTTTGTGAACAGTATGGCAGATGAGGAATAAAGCATTAGATAAGAGAAGCTAGTCTTGACCCATTACTAATTTGGATCATTTTTAAAAGTTGCTTAATCTTATTTTAACAGAATTTTGAAGATATAAATATTAAAGCATGAGAGAAAGTTGTAAATCAGTTCTAGATCAAAGCTAATAAAATTAAATTCTATATTGATAGGTGCAATATTTCTATTAAGTGGAAATGTAAAAACATAGTAAATTGGTACAGATAAAGCTGCCTTATAGGAAATTCTATTAGATGAAGAGTTCTGTATTTTGCTGTAGTCTCTTCCCTGCTGGTTTACCCAAACTAGTTTTTCTGCAACATCCAAGGGATTTCTTAAGCATCTTAGGAGTCTGTAGGACTTTATGGGATATAAAAGTTTAGGATCCAATCGCTTTACTCAAAAGAGCCCAACCTCCAGTTGGAGACATAGTTGGAGAGATAGTTCAAGTAGACCCATCTGAATAACTCATGATAATAGGCAATTAAGCTTTAATTGCATAATTTAGGATTTCAGAGAGGAAAGGTCAAAGTGGACTGGAATACTCTGGAAAGGAAGACTGGAGGAGATAGAATTGGAGTTGTTTCTTAAAGGGAGCAAAGGTGAAGGATAAAGGGCAGATGTTCCAGAAAAGGAAATTAACTGTAGAGGGGCCTTCTGAGTCAGGAATTAACCTGCTTACTGGCTCCTGGGGAAATCAGCCAAATTTGAGCAATGGGTCCAAATTGGAAAAAAAGAACATAAGGGGCTGATAGGTAGGATGGGGTCGAGTTACAAGGATACTTAAATCCAGAGAAAGTTAGATTTGTTGTGATGGAAAATAAGTATATCATTAAAGGATTTTTAAATAATAAGTAGCAAATTGGAAACTGCTAAAAGGGGAAGTTAGCCTGGCAATTATATACAAAAGAGATTAATTAGAGGGAAGTGAGAGTATAGTCAGAACTGCTGACCGCTAAGAGGTGATGTAATTGCAACAAAATGGGAATATTTGTTCTCCCTCCCTCACGGTGAAACAGTATCAAGGTAGAATGAAAAGGGGGTACTTGGATACTGAAGATACTATAGTAGACTTGAGTATCATCCTCCTACTATAGAAGTGACCTCCTTCTCTAGACCTGTTTCTTTTGTAAATGAAGAGTTGAGACTAGATGACCTCTAAATTCTCTTTCAGTTCTAAATCCAAGTCTGTTTATAAAAATATGAATTTAAGAGATTACTATGTCAATCTATCAACAGATAGGTCAAAGAAAAAAGAAAAAGACCCACACATTACAAAATATTTATAGCAGCTCTTTAAACTGGGGGATTGGCTGAAAGTTATGGTAGATGATTGTGACTGTATGCTGAGAAATGATGAAGGGGCTGGCTTCAGACTTATATGACCTGATGAAAAGTGATGTGAGCAGAACCACAGCAAAATCATATGATAATCAACTGTGAAAGACTTAGGTAACTGATCAATACGATGATCCATAACAGTTCCAAAGGAAGCATGCTGAAAAACGCCATTTACCTGCAGACAGAAAACCGATGGACACTGGATGCTGACTGAAGGATACTTTTTTCCTTTTTATTTTTCTTGCTTTATTTTTCACATTATGTGAAAGGTTTTGGACGACTTCATATGTATAATAGGTATCATATTTCTTGCCTTCTCAATGGAAGGGGTAGAGGGAAAGAAAATTTGGAACTGAAAATTAAAAAAAAAAAAATTAACCATCTGGTAGACAGTTAATAACCCAGAACTGGAGCTCAGGAGAGATTAGGGCTGAACATAAAGATTTGGAGTCATCTGCATGGATCATGTTGACTCATGAGAGCTCAAGAGAATATAGAAAGGACTCAGGACAAAAACAATCTCAAAGTCCTATACCTTTCAACTCCCTTTGTTTTCAGCCTTATTCTATAGTGCTACCCTTCACTTGATTCAGCCAGACATTACTACACTTCACCCATGTTGAGTACTTTCTGTAAACCTAGAACCCTTCCCTCCTCCCCACTATCTTTGCATTTTGAAATCTTATCTATAATCCAAGGTGCTATTTTCTCTCTATTTTAGATAAGCCTTTCCTGTCATCCTTATGACTCTTCTTGGATCTCAATTTGTACCTTTCATGCTCTCATTCTTTTCTGATTTTGATAATTCTGTTGTTATTGCATATTTACATATAATGTCTCCTATGATATTATAAGCTTCATGAGATTCTAGGGACCACGTCTTAACTTTATCTCCCTTAATACCATAGTAGTTGGTATACTGGAATGGAAATATTCACCATATTTTTATTTGTATATATGATGCCCAGTGGGTTAGTGTTGGAGTCAGGACAAATGACTTCAAACTTTGCCTCAGACATTTACTACTTGTGTGGTCCCAGACAAGTACATAGCAAACCTAAGAGCTATTTAAGTGCTAGCTATTATTATTATCATTATTATATTCTGAAAATGTCAGGAGATAAAATTTCCTTCCAAAAATTAAAATGTTTCTTGAATGATAATTCTAGCACACAGAAGAAATACACCATATAATATCACTCTTTAGTTTAAAAATAGCTTCACACCATGAAGGTCAAATTGGGAAGCAACAGGGTATGAGTGTATGTGTGTGTGTGTGGGGGGGGGTTGTTTGGGAAACTTGAATCTGTAAGTAGCTAAGTGACAAACCTTAGATCTTTTCTCTAAGGGAGTATCCCTTCTGCCTCTAAAAACATCCAAGATTCTCTATTTCTATGTCGAGTTGTTTGAACAGAAACACAACAGATTGTGTAGTACCTGCTTTCTGGGGCAAAGCAAAGTTGACAATATTAAGTATATGGTGTTTAGAAATGAATTTTAAAACTCTTTCGAACTGGCGTCAATTTTCAAATTATTTATTGGAAATGGCAAAAAGATTTACCAAAATAAAAACAAAACAAAACAAACAAACAAACAAAAAAAAAAAAACACACGCCTCGGTTCTCTTTTGCAGCATCAGAACAAAGTTTGAGGACTATAAATATTTTACATTTTTTGTATAAAATCAGCAAAAAAGATACAAAAAACAACCAGAGGTAAAAACAAATTTCAGCAATAACACTGTGTGCAATCATCTCACTGCTACTCAAGTGACCATTCAGGCTGATTTTTAAAATTTCAGTAATGACAAAATTCAAACCACGACAGCCCTGCATTGGAGCACCAGCAGGTTTTATTTCCTTCCTTTTTTTAAAAGGTTGGAATCCTTTTATTTGTAAATACTAATGACTAAGAAAGTTTCTAGCAACTCCATTCTTAAAAAGGAATGCCTTCATTCTTTCTTTAAATTCAAACAAGTTTCATTTCTATTTTGAAGCAAGAATAATAATAAACAACCATGAACAATAAAGCATGAGGGTCCTTTTAAAGCAAATAAATAATTGTTTAACAGACTTGCTGTATTCAAAGCACAGACCTGCTGTAAAAACACAAGAGCATTTGAATGGTCAGGGAAACATTGATATTTTTATCCAATGGCAAATTTAAATAGCTACACGTCACAGATGAATCTAGCACATATCTAAAAGTCAAAGGGATATCAGTCTCAATCACCAACTAGTGGAAAGTGATCACCAAGTATAAATTTGTCTTTATTAAAAGTTATGTTATCATTTGCAGTATTTAAAATGGCAAGGAAAACTTCAATCTATCAATACAAAAAGTCCTACTCTAATTTAGATCTACCTGGAACTTATCTATAATTGTTATATGTCATTTCATTCAACATTGGGTTAAGTAAACTAAATTACTGCCTGAGCAATGTAAACAAGCCTTATTTTAGGAAATAGAAAAACAGATTTATCTGCCAGTAAACTACATAAATACATAATGAGCCAGGTGGATAAAAGGGGAGTTTTTGTTTGCTTATTTCAAGCCATATCCTCTTGGTGAAATAGTTTAATAATAATTGAGAATAGGCCTTTTTTGCAGTCATCTATGTTAAGACCAATTCAGAATGGGTCCATACTGTAATTTTCATTTTGAAGAATCACCATTTTGACTTGAATATACTACCTTTGAAATAGATTATGCAGGAAATCCATTTGTGTTTATTTTTTGAATCCTTATTTGAGGTATGATATTAGGCATATATTAGGATGTATTCATCATACCCTTTACTCCTCAGAGTTATGGTCTTACATTTTCTCTGGATCCCAATTTGGACAATTTTTTTCTATCAAAATATGAGCCCATTTTCCTCTCAAGCTTGAAATACTGAAAAAAGTGAAGTCCACTATTGACATGGTTTTGAAGTTAGGAGGAAGGGTTTAATGCTGAAGTCTGTGCCATTCAACTGAATCAAAATCTCATCTTATTTAAAATAAGAGTATAGATAGAGCCAGTATAGAATTTATGGATTAGGATAATTTTGCTACCTTCTTTTTTTTTTCCTTTTTAAGAGATATAAATCGTTTAAATGTGAATTACATAGGGAAAAAGGGAAAGACTTCATATGTAGCTACCCTTTCCTTTTGAAATTTTTCTACTAGTTTTCTTAGATATCAGTAAAATCCTTTAAAAACAACCTATTTCAAAATTGCTCAAGGCTTTTTTTCTGCGAAAGAATACATATTTCCTAAATCAGTAATAGTTTCTATGCTCAATTTTGTTTTGAAAAAACAATTTAAGGTGTCAATCTAAAATGTGTCAATTAAATAAAAGCTCACTAAAATTGAGTACACTGTAATTTCACCCTAGAAAAGGATTTAGTGAGCAAACAGGT
>JAJPUD010002733.1:2570-18970 GCA_023553655.1 Myrmecobius fasciatus
TGACATCCCATGTGTAGAGTACAGGTGTAATTGTTTCTCCTCTTTTAGAACTGAAGTTTCACAGATCAGGGAGAAATTAATTTTTTTTTCTTTCTTTTTTTTTTTTTTTGCATTCACTCTGTGCCTTGATACCATTGGTTTCAACTAAAAAACAAGAAGTCTTTCATTTTCTAGATGAATTGAATAAATGAATAATCAATAATAAACCAACATGGGACAGTAAAAAGTTCTGAATTAGGAGCATAAGCATAGTCAGAGCATAGGCTCTGTGCCAGATTATGGAAGCATTCCCAGCCCATGATCCTTGTCCTCCTATTTTAGAGTCAGAAGTCCTGAATTTGAATTCCCCTTCTGCCCCATATCACCTGTGTTACCTGGATAGGTTATTTAATCTCTCCTGATATCAGTTTTTTTCTGAAGTAAAATAAAAGATTTAGATAAGATTACTTTCAAAGCCCCTTCCAGGTGATCCAAAAAGCTCAAGTTATTTTGTGGAGTATGATGAAAATAGTAACATGTACAGATGAGTGTGTCTCTTAGTGGAGCAGGAACATTAGCAAAAACATCAGTTTCTTTGGGGGCTATTTTGTTCTGCCTTTTTAAAAAAAATAAGGAATCTTGGACAAGTGAAACAGACCTTCTTTATCTAGTAGCATCTTTCTCCAAATCAATTACAACAGTTAGGTTGTACCTTGACTGCCTATTTGCAATGACTGATTTTTGAGGAGTTGTGTTGTCCCAAGCAAAGCTTCTTATAGCAACTTATTGCAGAAAATTGTTCTGATTGGTGACATTTTCCTCCAACTTCCATCCTGGATAATTCCTGGGAGCATTCTAAGATTTAGAAAGGTAAAAACAGTTTGAATCCTGCCACCTGTATCTTTAGAAAGGTGAGATTTGCATTTGAAAAAGACTTTAAATGGGGTCCTGCAGGCAGTTTATATCTCCCAGCCTTTTTTTCTGAGACTTCTCAGAGAACTTTCTCAGCAAGATTGTTGCCATATCTGAACACAGCTACCACATGGATGCACATACACACATAAATACACACACACATATACATTTGTGCTTGTGCACGCATGGGCTCAGGCTGCACACATTCAGTGATCTTGATTTGAAGATTTTGGTAATGTGTTTTCGTACAGGGCATAAAAATATATCTCTGTAATTACATGATATTTAGTGATTAGATAATTATGGATAATTGCATGGGGGTAGTTCTAAGAGCTAAAGTGTTACCATAAGATCTAAAATGTACAAATTGCATAATAATTATTCTTGGGAGTTATTTGGTAATTCTGAACATAATTATCATGTGATCTGCAGTGCATGTAATTAATGTATAATCGCATGGATTTTGCCTTCATAACTACACTTCACCCTTGTTATAAAGCTCTTTGTCATAACATTTGAGTATAAATATAATGTAAATTGGCTCCCAGATACAGTACATTAAGCCCCGTGATAATTACTTTCACAGTAACAATACCCCTAATTCCATTCCAAATGCTTGAGTCTTAAGCAAGATTGAGTTGGGGAGGAGGAATGGCCTGGAGATTCAAAGATGGGGCAGTGTATCTGATGAATGGTGTGTAGGAGTATACAAATTGCTCATGAGATGTAACTTTTTCCTATGACTATAATCCTCTAGTTTGGAAGCTCCTTCATCATCTTTCATAAAGGCTAGAAATAGCTCTTCTGTTTAACTGCATCATCAAGCTTGGGTGTCTAGCAAGTGTAAAATTCCATTAAGTCCAGTCTCTTTAAACCCAGAACACCACTGTTTTATTTGAGAGGAGCACATTGATAGCATTCGAATTTGAGTACTGGGAAATTATGATTAATAAAAAGATTTATAGTAGAGGATGGTCTTCACTTGGGATTAACAAGATAATCAGATGTGGTAAAATAAAACAAAATGAAATGTAAAAAACCAAACCAAACAAATAAACAACAAATTTTCCCTAACTATCTCTCCCATATCCAGGTATTCAGTGGCTTTATTGAAACTTGTGCAGTGGCTGAAAGTTTTCTGTGTTTTCATTTCACAGGTTTCACTTGGCAGGATGATTATACCCAGGGCACAGTAGCCCAGGAACTTGAAAATATCCCCCAAATCCACCAGTGGCATCCTGATTCTTTAGCAAGTGATGGAATCAATTCAATCAGGTAAATTCTTCCTGATGTTATTGCCCTACTTCCTCTACTGCCTGATCATAAGAAATATTGTCATTTTATATAAGTCATTTTGAGTTCAGTTCTGGCCAAGTCCCAGGTTTTAAGTTATCCTGTATTTTGGCATTGATTCTAGGCAAATTGTGCAATTCTCTGTGCCCTCTCTATGGAATAGAAAGGTATGAAAAAAAAGAAAGTATGGGGAGATAATTATAGTAAGAGATTTTGTTTATACTAGTGAGTTGGACAAAAAGAAATGAATTGGCAAGGTTAAAAAATCCTATTTTTTGTGACTATGTCAAAGATAGAGCAGAGCTTTTTGGTATGCTAAAAACAGGATTACTAAATAATTAAATGGACTAGTGATCTCATCTGTAGGAATATTCTTTTCAGTAATGTAGGTCACAAGTGTCCTTAAGTCTTTTTATCCTGTAGAATATGTAACCCATGACCTATATCTGTAAGGTAACAGCTTATATAGACCAGTTGTTAGTCATTTTAGTTAGCTGTAAGAATATAGGACAAAGGTTGCCAGTTCTATCCTGATTAAATTCCTTTCAACCAAAAGATTGCATGTATCTGGAAGATTTGCCACTGAGGGTAAAGCTACATGTTTAAAAAAACAAAAAAACAAAAAAACAAATTGGACTTGGGAGACCCTTTGCTATGCTGGCTGGATACGATTATGGATTTGATTCACAAAAAAGCCCTAAGACTTTGAACTGATTTATAAAATGACTACAAACTTCACTATTTATAAACAGTCTACCAGAGCAATTTATCAGCAAAGTATTAGTGGTCAGTAGAAGCTGATTGGTGAAGCAGACTGGTAACAATTAATTGCCGAACCTACAGATAGCAGCTTTGTAGAGAAAGCAACCCAAGTTGATATTAATAGTTTATAACCTTACAAAGAACATCATTTACTCTTCAGAGAAGCAGTAAGCAGGTTCTTTGGAAGCAAAGAGGTATTATAGTTGTATACCAACCTAAAGGAAAATAAATTGTTCCATCAACAGTTATCTATTTTCTCAGTGGTATTATATTTGCTTTGAATTAATGAATTAGTCTGTCTCAAGAAAGATAGCATACAGACACTTCTAAACTATGGTTCTAAATAGATGTTGATCTAAATAGAGCCTTGACCCTTAGTATAATGCCCAGGAAAAAATTTTGAGAAGTAATCCATGTTACATAAAGATAACATGTAAGCAAAAATTAAGAAGAATTAAAGTTGGTAAGAAGGTTAGCAAGTATCTAACAACTTCACTTGTACCCTTTATTCTATTCTCTCCTGTTCCTTTTTTTATATTTTATTTATTTAATGTTTTCCCCCAGTTACATTTAAAACAATTTTTTGTTAGCAAGAAGGTTAACAATAATTAGTTCCTAGATCCTTTAGGGTATTTCAGCATCTTGGGGTTGAGAAACACCACCACCAACAGGAATGCTTGAAAAAATATTTTAATCAATGCACTTAAGTCCTATGATAAAACATTAATTTTTAAAGATTCTATTTAATAGGAGGCAGCTAGTTGGTGTAGTGGATAGAGCATCAGCCCTGAAGTCAGGAGAACCTGAGTTCAAATCTGGCCTCAGACACTTAAACTTCCTGGCTATGTGACCCTGGGAAAGTCACTTAACCCTAATTGCCTCAGCGAAAAAAAAAAAAAAAAAAAAAGATTCTATTTAATAGTTGATGTTATTGACCTCTACTTAAGAGATTAAGACTTTTAAAGGAGATGACATAGTTGACTTTTTTCCATTTTTTGTATTCTAGTATTCATTTACTATTAGAAATTTCTTTATTTCTAACTTTTTTTTTTCCTGTATTGCTTTATGCTTAATGCTCTGCCTTCCTCTCTCCTTCCCCAGTAATGGGTTGGGAGAATAAATGTCCAGTCCAAACAAAATATGGTCTTCTATATAGCATTCTGATATGTTTGAAGATTGTTCATTATAGCCTTCTCTTTGGGCTGGTTGATTTGTTATTTTCATCTATTACTCAGCAATCTTATTTTCTAACACTTTAATTTTTACCTTTCTATTGTTGGGACTAAGTTCTCAGTTTTTCTCCTTAAATTTATGGGCCAGATTTGCATCCCTAATTAAGGAATAACTTGGTCAGTGTAATTTGTTATTTTTATTTGTAACAACTTCATGTTAATGATTCCTGCTACTTGTTACCCGCTGGAATCTATTTTCCATTCATCTGCCACAGTGGTTTTCCTAAAGTATAGATTTGACTTTGTCATCCCTTGTCCCTCAGTAAACTCCATTGACTTCATATTATTTTCAACATCAAATATAAAATCTTTTACTTGACATTTAAAACCCTTTACAACTTGACATCTTCCTGCTTTTTGGTAAGGTAGTGAAAAGACATAGTAGGTTACAGGAAGTCAAGGAGGTGATGAGAAAGTGAGGCAGTGGGTGTAGTTTCCTTTTGCTGGAAGGTTAATAGGAATGTGGAGGCAAGAAGATGATAGTTTTAATGGGTGGCTAGATCAAGGGAAGGTTTTCTCTTTTTAAAGCTTGAGAACTATGTGTACTTTGGAGAGTGTGAGGTAATAAAGAGGAAAAATGTGGAAGAGCAATGAGAGAGAAGGGATAACTAATGGAACCAGGCCTTAAAAAGAACAGGAGATGGAAAATCCTGCAGGAACTCAAGCAAAGTCAAATGTACTGAATACAAAGTAATAGCAATGTTCTGTGATGACCAGCTGTAAATAACATTAGTGTTCTCAGCAGTACAGTGATCCATGATTACTATTAAAGACTTATGATGAAAAATCCTATCCATATCCAGAGAAAGAAGTGATTGTATCTGAATACAAATTGAAACATTTTTTTCTTTATCTCCTTTTTTAAACGATTTATCTTGAAGGTTTTTATTTTCATTAAGGTGGGAGATATATGTTTTCTTTTACAACATGACTTTTATGGAAAATTTTTGCATCACTTCAAGTGTTTCTTAATTGTGGGATAAGGGAGGGAACCTAGAAATCAATTTTTTTTTAAATGTAAAAAATACAAAAAACCCCAAAATAAATAAAATACAAAAAAAGGAAAAGGAGAGAATAGAATAAAGGGTACGAGTGAACTTGTGATGAGATGAAGGGAGAGATGAGAAGTAGACTGAGAGGGTTGAAGAGGAAAAAGGGAGTTGATAGACTTTCCATCAGTGTGTCCAATATGTCTCAGCAAATAAAAATGTTTTGAATGAGAAAGAATATGATGCAGTTAAGAGCTTAAAGGGAGGAGAGATTATTGAGAACAGTTTCAGGGAATAGAAGAGAGAAATCAATAAGAAAAGAAGGAAGAATTGCTGTGTAATTGAGATGTAGCACATAACATTGATATTAGATAACTTAAATTTGAAGTGAACCCAATAAGCACTTTCACAATTTCTCCCAGCAGCTCTGAAGCAGAAATATAGGAAATAGATATTAGAAATACCCTAGCATTGATGATTAGCAGGGAAATTGGATGGGCAAAGGATTCAAAGTTAGCAACGACCTAATAGAAAGGTCTGACCCTAGAGTCAAAACTATAAAGCAGGGGCAACTAGATGGCGCAGTGAATAAAGAACCAGCCCTGAAGTCAGGAGGACCTGAGTTCAAATCTGGTCTCAGACACTTAACATGTCCTAGCTGTGTGACCTTGGGCTTCAGGGGGGAAAAAAACCTGAGAAACAAAAATAGTGAGGCTGAAGGATTGGAATCATTGTATAGAGTACTGGTGATGGCAGGAAATCTTTGCAAGCATAACCAGAGACTCTCAAAGGTGAAAGGGACCTCAGAGTTCAAGTTTAATGTATACTTGGTCTACAATATCCTCTATAAAATCCTCTAGATGGAGTCATATATAGTCTTGATGACTTTGGGAGAGAAAAAACCTATTGGTTGTCAAGGCATTTATAGGTAGTTTTATTAGAAAAATTTCCTTTGCTTTGAGCCTAAAATTGTCTCTCTGCAAAATCTGTCCATTATATCTTCACTACAGTGGTATTTCACATATCTTAAATACTTAAAGACCTTTTATGCTTTAAATCTTCTCTTCTCCATACTAAGCAGATTCAGCTCTGTCAATCAAAGTTTATGTGTCATGGTTTGAAATGCCCTCACTATCTTCATTGCTCTTCTTTTGTCATATTCATATTTATCAACACTCTTTCTAATGTGTGGTTCCCATAAATAAATAGAATATATGCAATATATAACTATATATTGCATATATTATCTGTAAGTGTATATAACTGTGCAAAATAATTATGTGGGCTGTATACATAAGTATAGTCAGAAACATATCACTATATATATATGTTAAACACATGTATTTACCTATAGTTTACATATATGTATATATACATATATGTATACATATACAGATCTATATTTCTGTTTTTGTTTATGTACATGATTTAACACATTTTTACATGCAAGAAATGATACAAAAGAAGCCCATTCCTCTCTACCCCCCTAAAAGAAGTGGCCTATTAGCAAGAGTGAAATATAACATACCCGGATAGTTTTCCATTAGTGCTAAACTGGTATCAACAGAATATTTCAAAGGAAGACTTCATATTGTTTTATAGATCTTATATTCAGTATTTATAAGAAAACATAGAGAATGATTACCCAGAATAAGAAGGAAAGCATCATCTGTGATCTGTCTTCTTGAATATAGAATTAATAGTCATGAGAACACAACTCCACTAAATTATTGAAGTAAACGTCATTGTAATAGATTTGGCCATTGGATAAGCATACTTGCATAATCTTCTGGCCAATCCAAGAAACTTGGCAACCAAAGATACTATACTGCTAGAATATAAGCTCACTTGTGAAAACATAGTTTTCATATATAAAAAAGAAAACATACAGAAAAAAATGAAAAACAGTTGAGAAGAAAATAAACTTGCAGAGAGCTTGCTCTGAGAAACAGCTAAAGCACAACATCCTGAGAGCATTTTTACAGTAGTAAACTTACATTGGTATTGTGTGGAGACAAGTCATGGAACACAATAGTCTCCAAAGACCTAAAGGAAAGATCATCAGTAGGATATTGGAAAGACATATGGAAGTCATGAGCAACCTATGATATAGGGTAAATTAGGAATTTTGCATGACAAATAGTATAAATGATGTCATCAAAGAGAAGAATGATAAGAGAAAATAGATAAGGAAAACTGTTTATTTGCACAGTATCCTCAATGGATGGATCCTTGGTAATGAATTTAGGGGAGGGAATAGAGAAAAGATACACATATTAGACATGCTCATGATGGACTATAGTGTGCATCATTGAAAGGTATATTCACAGTGATAAGATCAGAGATCCCTCAGGCTATGGTTGAATCTACTTCACAGAATAATTGTAAGAAGAATGCTTTGTGAATTCTGAATGCCAGATAAATTATTATTGCTACTCATTTGCCTCCTTTCTAGTCTGTATAAAATGAAAATAGTTTATACAAGTATATCCAAGTTCTGAAGGAAAAAAGGATACTAAAGTATCCTTGAAGCAAAATCAAATAAGCAGAGTTTCACAGATGGAGTCTGTTGTAGAAAATTATCTATATATGATGAGATATCAAATTTATCTACATACATTGTTTAATAACTTTTAAGAAATTTAATCTGGTGAAACAAAAAAATGATATTATTCAAACCAAGTGCCTTACAGGTATATGCTAGAATTGTACCATACTCTATAGCAGATATAACTAGAGATGATCTTATTTTCAAATAATTAATTTTCCTAGTTACACTCAAAACAGTTTTTTAAAAGATTTTTGTTTTCAAGATTTTTGAGTTCTAGGTTCTCTCCTTTATCCCCACCAACAATTAAGAAATCACATGTGAAGTTATGCAAAACATTTCCATGAAAGTCAAATGGTGAAAGAAAACAAATCTCCCACCTTAATGAAAAAAAATCATCAAGAAAAATTAAGTTAAAAATAAAAGGGAGAAAGAGGGAGAGAAAGAAAGAGAGAGAAAGAAAGAGACAGAGAATGAGGGAAGAGAGGGAGAAGAAGAAGGAGAGGGAGAGGGAGGCTATGGGTAGGATTTTTCATCATAAGTCCTTCAGAGTATTTGTGGATGATTGTACTGTTGAGAATAACAGCCATTTATAGCTGACCATCCCAGAACATTGCTGTTACTTTATATACAGTATATTTCATTTTGTTCATGGATTTTTTTTTCTTGAGAACATCCTGCTCATAATTTCTCAGAGAACAATAATATTTAATCAAAGAAATTTGCTTCAGACTTTTTTTTTACAATTACTAATTGTATTTCCCCCCTATTTGTTCTCTCCCTTTTCACTCTGTGTAAAGTGTTTAGTTACTGACCACTCCCTCCCCATTATGCACTCTTTTATCACCTTCCCCCCTTCCTATATCCCATTCCTTTCCTGTTTTCCTACAGGGTAGATAGATTTCTATACTCCTATTGGATGACTTTACTTTTTAACCTACATGTTCTTAAACATGTAGCAACTCCTTTTCTTTGTGGTGGCAAAGAACTATAAATTGCAGGAATGCCCATGCATTGGGAAATATATGTGATATATGATTGTGGGAATAATACTTCTCTATAAGAAATGATGAGCTCAATAATCTTAGAAAAAAACATGGAAAGACTCAGATGAAAGAATGAAGAGCAAAATGAACAGAACTAAGAGAACATTGTATATAGTTATAGCAATATTTTAAGAATGACTTTGAGAGAATAAGTTATTTTGGCTATTTAATACCCAAATTAACTATAAAGGACATATGAAGAAAGATGCTATCTGCATCCAGAAAAAGAACTGATAAGTAGGAGTATGTATAACACATACACACATTTGTATATGTGTATATGTATGTATAAATGTATATATATATATATGTGTATGTGTGTATATATATATCTATTCTGTCTAAGAGATGACTTAACATGCTGAGATATTGGCATCCAGTCAAATGCAAAACATATGCTTAAATTTAATGTTCATCAGTGTCAAGATTAAGGTCTGGGATAGAGTCTAAGTGAAAGGATTCTCTAATGATGGTTGTTATTGTTTGTCCTTCATTTTCAAAGAGGACCAATGACATGTCAGGAAGGTGATGTCCTGACTTGCAAGGAAATTGAATATAAGTGAGTCAAGGCTGTACAAATTCACCAGCCTCACTCTCTCCTTTGGAGCCATCTGTATCCAGTGGCAAGATCTAGATCAAGGACTGGAGATTATCACAGATGCAATGGGAGATCTTGGCTTTTCTAAGCTAAGATCTTTCCCAGGTCTCAATTCGTCTGAAGCTAGATTTAAAATGAGGCAAAAAGAATGACCTTTTTTACCTAACAAAAGAAAAAAATATCATTCTGGAAGGGAAAGACTTTCGGGGTTTTGGGCCAAAACAGAAACACTTGCTATTTGCAGTCACTCTTAGTCACCATGTCATCATAACTCAAACAATGACCAAGTAAAACTAGGGCTGGGAACTATTGTTGACCAGTAATTGAGGGGCAGCGTAATTTGGGTTTAAGGCATGGCCCACAAAAAAAAATTCTAGCCTGTAAAAGCCTAAGATAGTTTGCTACATTTCAGCAATCAAAATTTATATTCTTTTAGACAGATTACCCATAGAAAAGTGTATTCCTTATGTGGACAGAAGAGCAGAGAGAGGACAGAGGGAAGAATAGAAGGAAGAAGGAAGAAAGGGAAAGAGGGAGGGAGGGAAGGAGGAAGAAAAGAAAAAAGAGAGGAATGGGGGAGAGAAGTAAGGAGTTGTGTTGCTCAAGTGGGTCCCCAGAGGGACAGTTATTACTACTCACAAGGTATTGTTTGACTTTCATTCTTGAAGAGGATCATGACATTAGGAAGCTAAGGCAGGGCTGTGCAAAGTCATCATCCTCACTTTATCCTCCAAAGCCATGACAAGAAATATATCAGAATGACTAGAAATTGTCCCTAATGCAGTGGGAGGCTTAAGCTTTTTGTTTTGTTTTGTTTTGTTTCTAATGATGGTGAAAGTTTTCTAAATTTTCCTCTTTTCGAATGATACTATGCTTACTTTATCAAATCCTAAAATACTACAGATATGAAAACACTATAAATTTCAGTGAAATCCAAAACAGTGCAAAAAAGGGATATATTTTATCATTTACAGTTAAAAACAAAGTGGTTGAAAAATTCATATTTCTCAGATTGTCGTTAGCCTATTAACTTAGCCTGTTCTTTCTCCCTTCTTTCTTCTTTTCTGAGTATCTGCCTTCTTCCTTTCTCTTTCTTCCCGTTCTTCCTCCTATGAGGCTGTCATTGTGAATCACTTTTGAATTGAACCCAGATTTGAGTAGGCAGAGCATAATGTATTAGAAAAATTCAGTTTTTTTACTTGCAAACTGCTTTCTTCTCATTAATCTCTTTAATACCATTATTCTTTCAGTAATGCTACTTAGAAGAATCACAATTATAATTGATCCAAAAAGCAATGGAAGTATACATGACAGACTTAAGTTGACTGTGGCATGCTAATAACAATGAAAAATGGCATAATTTATGTGATGGAGGAAATAAATATTTTTAAAAAGGTTGTGGGATGGTCATTTAGTAAAAATGGGGTCAAAAGAGGTCAACATAAGTGCGATACTTATGTATGACATATTGACAGAATCAGAGGTAGACCACTAGGTGACTGGAAAGATACGCTTTGGAGGGTTTAGCACTGAACTTGAAAAGGATCACCTTGTGTATAAATGAATAATAATAGAGTTTTATTCTATATTAATCAATGGAGTATCCACACTGACAAGAATAAAGGCTTGTTCACTGAAAGATTTTTTTTTTTAGAAGTAGTGCAGTTAAGTGGCACGGTGGGTCTAGATTCAGGAAGTCCTGAGTTCATATGTAAAAAGATAAATTCACTGTCAATGAAGATGAAATAAAAGCAATTATTAGGAGCAACTTCACCAAATTAAATACAAATAAATACAAACTGGCATTCTACATGAAATGTATGTTTTTTTTTTTAAATTCAGGTTAACAGGATGGAAAATAGAATACTTAGAAAACCCTGTATTAGAAAAAGAAATTGAACAAGCCATAAATAAACAAATGCAGGAACAAATGGATTGACAAGAAAATACTGCCAAACTTTTAAAAAGAATTAATTCCTATGCTATATAGATTGTTTGGAAAAAATAGAAAAATAAGTGATCCTAAAAAATTCTTCTTGTGACAGAGATATAAAAGACACATAGCCAAAGCCCTGGAGAATCAAAACAGAAAAAGAAAAATATGAAATAATTACCTTAAAGAATATTGTTGCAAAAATTTAAGTAAATTTTAACAAGGAGATTATAGAAGTTTATTAGAAAGAAGGCCTCCTATGCACAGACAGTTTATAGTAGAACTAGTTCAGTGTTAAGAAAGCTATAATTGATCATGCCACTAATAAAAATGAAAAACAATTATTTTTTATATTTGGAAAGCCTTTGATAAAATATAACACCCATTTTTGTTTAAAAAAAAACTAGAAATGTAGGTAATGAGTGAAGCCCTCTTTTTTAAAAATCATGAGTAGTATATTTCTAAAACCAACTATAAACATTATCTATAATGAGGATAAAGTAGAAACCTTTCTAAGAAAATCACAGCTGAAGCCAGGATGTCTATTATCACTATTGCCATTTAATATTTTACTAAAAATACTCACTATAGCAATAAGACAAGGGAAAATAAGAAATTAAAGGAATAAACATTGAGGAAACAAAATTGTCACTCTTCAGAGATTATATAATGGTATACTTACTTAAAATCAACTAAAAATTTAATCAAAACAATTTATTTCAGTAAAGTTATAGAATAAATAAAAGCAAACAAGTGATCAGAATTTCTATGTATTAGCAGCAAAATCTGGTATGAAAAAACAGAAAAAGAAATTCCATTTAATATAACTACAGACAATATAAAATACTTGGAACATCACCTTCTAAGACATACATCAGAATTGTATTGCCATAGAAACAAAATATTCTTTACACAAATAAAGACAAATCTGAATAATTGCAGAAATATTAATTGCTCATAGGTAGACTGAGCCAATGTTTTTTAAAAAATGGTCAAATTACTTAAATTTCATGCTATGCCAGTCAAAATACTAAAGAATTATACATTAAGCTAAAAATAATAAAATAATTCTTCCAGAAGAACAGTCAAGCACATTAAGATAATTAATGAAAGAAGTGGGAATGAAGCAGAGCAATGTTACCAGATCTTAAAATATACTACAAAGCTGTAATTATTAGAGCCATTTGGTACTAAGTAAAAAACAGAGAAGTTAATGAAACAGTGCTAATACATAATATAAAGACCTAAATAAGCACTGTAATCTTTTGTTTGATACATCCCAAGGTCTCACTTATTGGGTTAAAAACTCACTATTTGACAAAAATTTGTTGGGAAAACTGGAAAATAGTCTGGCAGAAAGTAAGCATAGTCCAGTTCTTATACAGTATATTAAGATAAATTCCAAATGGATATATGATTTAAATATGAGGATAACATAGTTATACAAGAAATAAATTAGTAAAGTAGGAATAAATTACTTCCCAAATCTCTGTAAGAAGGAAAACTTCATGACCAAACAGTGAAAATATTAGAGGGACTAAAAGAAAATTTCCATTACATAAAATTGAAAAGACTTCACACAAAGAAAACTAATGCAGCTAAAATTAGAAGGAAAGCAAAAACCTGAGGAAAAATTCATGCAACAAGTTTCTCTGAAAAAGTTCTCATCTCTAAAATATATAGTGAACTGAGTCAAATTTATAAGAATGAGTCATTCCTAACTTGATAAATGGTCAAGAGATATGAATAGACAGTTTTCAGAGTAAAAAAATCAAAGCTTTCAAAAGCTTAATAAAAAAAATCTTACAAAAATTGGAGAAATGCAAATCAAAATAACTCTGAGCTAAAACAACTTACAACCTCAAATTGAATAAAAATGACAAAGAAAAATTCCAAATACTGGAAGGGATATGAAAAAATAAGTACTCACACACTATTAGTGGAGCTGTGAATCAATCCAACCATTCTGGAAAGCATTTTGGAACTATATCCCAAAAAGCTATTAAACTGTGCATATCTTTTGACCCTGTGATTGTTCTTCTTGGTTTATACTCCACTATATTAAATAAATAAAGGAAAGAGAAAAAAGCACCCATAGGTATAGCTACATACACACACATACACACATACCCCATCTCGTTTTGGGGTGACAGAAAACTGGAAACCAAATGGATGTCCAGCAATTGAGGAATGGCTGGACAAGTTGTGGTATGTGAATACAGTGGGGTACAGTTGTGCTATAAGATACAATGAATTGAATGATTTTAAGAAAACTTGAGAAACTTGTATGAACTGGCATAGAGTGAAATAAGCAAGAGAAGAATTTATACAATTATAGCAATAGTATAAAGATAATGAACCTTAAAAGATTTAGTATCTTTGAAGAAAATAACAACAAATCACAATTCCAAAAACTCATGATAAAACATGCTGACCTCTTCTAGATAGCGGGACTCTAATGCAGCTTGAGGTAGGTTTTCTTCTATTTCTGTCTTTTTGAGGAGGCGTTTGAAAGCATGATTAACTGAATATTTGTTTTACATATTTCTACAAATATATAATAGGTTCTAAATTTCTTATTTTCTTAATGGATGATGAGGGAGTGGTTGGGAGAGGGAGATAATTTGAAAATGTAACTAAAATGGAATTTTTAAAAAGAAGGGAAACTTGGAGGGAGAATATTTCAGGTATAGGGATCAGCCATAGAAACAGCACAGAATCGGGAAATAAAGTTTCATGTATGAGAAACAGCAAGAAGACTAGCATTACTAGATTATAGAAAATGGGGGGGAAGTACAAGAAAGGTAGGAAGAGGCAAGTTTGTGAAGAATTTTAAAAGTTAAAAAAGAAAATTTTTCCAAGTTGTTTCAAAAGTCTTAGTGCAAATTAAAGCTGTAATGGCTTTATTTTGTAGATAATAGGGAATCTATGGAATTTATTGAATAGGATAGTAGCATGGTTAGACTACCACTGGAGGAAGATCACAGTGGAAAATAAAATGGAATAAGGAGAGACTTGAATTAATTAGACCAACCAGAACGGTATCATTAATAATCCAGGCATGAAGTGTGATGATGGTCTGCACCAGAGTGGTGACAGTGTCAAAGAAGGAAATGAAGTACATATGAGAGAAGTTACAAAGGTATAAATGACAAGGTTTAGCATGGCTTAGTATATGGGGTGAATGAGTGTCAGAAGTTGAATTTAAAACCTAAGTTACACACCTGGGTGAGTGGAAAAATGATGGTGCCTTTGTTATAAACAGTGAAGTTTATAAAGGGGGAGGGTTGGAGGAAAGGAATTAAGTTCACTTTTTTATTATTAAAGCTTTTTATTTGTATAACATATGTATGGGTAGTTCCCCCAGCATTGATATTTACAAAGCTTTCCATTACAAATTTTACCCCCAGTCCCTTCCCCTCCCCTAGATGGCTGGAAGTCCACTACATATTAATAATGTTGAAATACTTGACAAGTTGTGCAAGAAAAATTGTATCTACAAGAAAAAAAAGAAAATCAGAGAAGGGAAACACAATGCAAGCAAATATCAATAGAGAGCATGAAAATGTTACGTTGTGGTCCATATTTCATATCCCTCTCTCTGGGTGTATATGATTTTCTTCAGTGAACAATTGGAACTGGTTTGAAACAATTCTTTGTTGCAGAGAGCCATGTCCATCAGAATTGATCATCATAAAAGGTGCTCCAAATCACTATTGATCAGAGAAATGCAAATCAAGACAACCCTGAGGTACCACTTCACACCTGTCAGATTGGCTAAAATGACAGGAAAGTTAATGATGAATGTTGGAGGGGATGTGGGAGGGCTGGGACACTGATGCATTGTTGGTGGAGCTGTGAACGGATACAGCCATTCTGGAGAACAATTTGGAGCTATGCTCAAAAAGTTATCAAACTGTGCATACCCTTTGACCCAGCAGTGCTTCTATTGGGCCTATATCCCAAAGAAATCATAAAGGAAGGAAAAGGCCCCACATGTGCAAGAATGTTTGTGGCAGCCCTTTTTGTAGTGGCTAGAAACTGGAAATTGAATAGATGCCCTTCAATTGGAGAATGGCTGAATAAATTATGGTATATGAATGTTATGGAATATTATTGTTCTGTAAGAAATGACCAGCAAGATGATTTCAGAGAGGCCTGGAGAGACTTACATGAACTGATGCTGAGTGAAATGAGCAGAACCAGGAGATCATTATACACGGCAACAACAATACTATATGATGATCAATTCTGATGGACATGGCTCTCTTCAACAATGAAATGTTTCAAACCACCTCCAATTGTTCACTGAAGAAAGCCATATACACCCAGAGAGAGGGATGTGAAATGTGGACCACAACATAACATTCTCATACTCCTTGATTGATGTTTGCTTACATTGCGTTTCCTTTATCTGATATATCGTTTGTGTAGATAAGATTTTTCTTGCACAACAATGATAAGTTTGGAAATATGTATACATATATTCGATTTGCCAATATTTTAACATAATTAACATGTAGTGGATATCCTGCCATCTAGGGGAGGGGTGGGGAGTTGGGGGGAAAAATTTGTAACGGAAAGCTATGTAAGGGTTATTGTTGAAGAATTACCCACACATATGTTATGCAAATAAAATAAAAAAAAATTAAAAAAAAGAATTGATCATCACATAGTACTGTTGTTGCCATGTACAATGATCTCCCAGTTCTGCTCGTTTCACTCAGCATCAGTTCATGCAAGTCTCTCCAGACCTCTCTGAAATTGTCCTGCTGGTCGTTTCTTACAGAACAATAATATTCCATAACATTCATATACCACAATTTACTCAGCCACTCTCCAATTGATGGGCATCCCTTCAGTTTCCAGATTCTAGCCACTACAAAAAGGGCTGCCACAAACATTCTTGCACATGTGGGGCCCTTTCCTTCTCTTATGATTTCTTTGGGATATAAGCCCGATATAAACACTGCTGGGTCAAAGGGTACGCACAGTTTGATAACTTTTTGAGCATAGCTCCAAATTGTTCTCCAGAATGGTTGGATCCATTCACAGTTCCACCAACAATGTATCAGTGTCCCAGATTTCCCACATCCCCTCCAATA